>JAVHLU010000807.1:0-45665 GCA_036785755.1 Colletotrichum ledebouriae | reverse complement strand
GTTACTAGAGAGTTTAGCCTTAATATAATTAATAAAACCCGCTCCTTTATTAACTACTCCGCTATATATAGAGAGCGTATTATTAGTATAGCCCTTAAGAGGGCTTACCTTAATACCCCTATAGGGGGACTCTATAAGGCGCGATAGCATTAGAGCTAAGCAAGCAAACTTAGCAGCGGAAGTTCGGCGGGTCGTTACATAAGTTAGTATTATTAGTTATAGGGGCGAGAATTAACTTCTACTCTACTAATTATAACGCTTCGGGTAGTGTGCCGCAGCGATGTAATAACTAATTGCGCCATGCGCAAAAGATCCGCCATTCCGCGCACTTCGTGCCGGAATGCACTACACATACGCTTATATAGGCTAGCCACCGGAAGCCAGTCTCTTACAATTGCCCCCCACTCTAAGCGCTTAGTCCCTTAAGCGCAGGGTTGGGAATTAGTTAGGTTTAGTTAAAAAATTATTTAAATTAGTTAAAGCTTTAGTCACTATGTAGAAGATATAGCTAAAATTATAAAAAGAATATTTCATTAAATACTAATAATAGGTATAAGTACTATATATTTTTACGAGACTTATATTAGTAATATATAGCTTTTTATTCTAATTATTAAGTAGATTAGTTACTTTTTAGTTACTTTTAAGAAAAGTTTAAGACTAATTTGACTAATTATAGTTTATATATTATAAATATAATAAACTTCAAAATTAAAAGCTATATATACTATATTTAATTATTAAACTATATAGTTATATATTTACTTTATCTATTTTCTCTTTATATTTAATATATATATATATTTTCAAAAAAGTAGTGTCTTTTGACTAATTGACTAAAATCGTAACTAATTCCTAACCCTGCTTAAGCGTAGAGATAAGATAGATAAGCATATACAGACCCCGAGGTCCACATAACTAACGTCGCTATATATGCACCCTCTAAGCCTCACTTAGGACTACGCTAGCGTATAGCCCTACTATCCGCTATTAACACGCTATAGCAGGTAGGATTTGAACCCTAACCTCTATATAGCTAAAAGGGCTAAGTCCAGGAGACCCACGAAGTGCGCGGAAAATTATAACGCTTCGGGTAGTATGCTATAGCGATATAATAACTAATTACGCTATGCGCAAAAGATCTGCTATTCCGCGCACTTCGTGCCGGAATGCACTATATATGCGCTTATATGGGCTAGCCACCGGAAGCTAGTCTCTTATACTAATATCTATATTTAGGGGCTTAAGATCTAGATAACTAGTTCCCTATAGTAGGTATTACTAATCTATATTCTACTAGCCTAATGGTCTATAATTACTTGTATATTATATAACTAAGGCATTCCTAATAGCAATAGGACGGATTAATTAGAGTCTCCCGGATGAATATACGCCTAGATTTCACGCTTAATACTATAGGTTATTACCTTAGTAGCTACGAAGTAGGTTATATTATATATAGAACTACTAGTAGCTCTTATACTTAATCTTTTAAAACTAATACTAGCGAGTAGGTATTAAGTAAACCTATATTCCTTAGTAAGTCTAGGGGAGATAATATTTATCTTAAAACCTTAGTTAGCTTATATAGCTCTTATTAGTAAATAGCGATAAATAGTAGGTATTAATAGTATATATTCTAGCTAGAATAGGCGGGTTACTTCGTAGTTCTTTAAGAATAATTAAATATTTACCTATAGGTTATTAGTTATCTTTATAATACTAGACTTCTTAGTTATTATTATAATAGCTATATTAGAATTAGTAATAACCTTCTCTTTTCCCTTTATATAATTAGACTTATATATAACTACCCGCTAGGATAGAGATTGTAATATCTTTAAAAACTTAGGACTAAGTTATATTAAGTTAACTAGCGAAATTATAAATTAAATATTAGTAGCTAACTATTGAATATTAATAGGGGGCCTTCCCTCGCGGGCTACTATAGTAATTAACCTAGTTTATTAGAGTAGCTTCTATTTTTTAATAAGATCGGGGTCCCCCATCTTAGTATCTATAATATCTTTAATCCTAACGCGTTCCTATAAAATAGATCTAGGAATTTTTATAACCCTAGCTTATTATATAGCCTTCACCTTAGTTAGCTTAGTTACTTTTATAACTTATTAGATATAGCTAGCTAGGCGTTATAATATTATTTCTATCTATTTCTTCTAAGAATTAGATAAGCTAGCTTAAGCTATTATTATATTAATCTTTAATACTCTCTTATATAGCTTTAGAGAGTTATTATATATAATCCTTAGAACTAATGCTAACTAGTTAGATAGATCTATAATACCTAACGACTTAACCTCTTTCTAAATATAAGATTCCTCTTAGTTAGTTAATAGAGTTACTAGGTTTATTATATCTTCTAGTAGTATAAATTTATACTAGTATCCTCTAATAATAATATTAGTATAGTCTTATAGGTTATAAGTAGAGTTATCTAGGGTTATAATAAGTATAGTTTCGCTACTAAACTCGTAAAAGAAGTATAACTATGCGGAATAAACGTTTATAATACCCCTGAGTAATTAAAAACCTCCTATAAAACTATAGTTATAGGGGAATATTAAAGCCTTTATAATAGCTTATTTCTATAGTACTAAACACCTTAGGGGTAGTTCTAGGTAATTAGAATATTAATATCTAATCTAGCTATAAGTAATATAATAGACTTCCCTATCTTATAATAGCTTTAAACTATTTATATATAAATTAGTAGACTTCTTCTAATCTAGTAATTTAGGGAGATTATTATTTCTTTAGCTAAAGTTAATTACCATATTATATCCTCCCTAGTAAGCTCTATAGTTCTAGGGCTAGTAGGGTTATTATTAGTTCTAAGAGTAGTTAGTATTATTATATAAGTTATAGGGAGGGGGTCTAGGATTATTATATCCTTACTACTAATTACTATTAGGCGGCTATTAATAGCTTTATTTATAATTCCTATTATATAAGTATAATTAATATTTACTATACTTATAAGTAGGAACTACTAGAGGGTTATAAGGTAGGATATATAGGTAAGGAACTATTATAACTAGATATATAGGACTTTGTGATATTCAGAGGGTTTGCTTGCGAGTAGTAGGAACATATAGGGTTCCTATATTGTTTTCCTTAACTAGTAGAGGGTATAGGTTAAAATGCCTATATAGTGTTTCCCGAATTGTGCCTGCGAACTGGGTGAATTTGTTATAGTCTTTTTGCGAAGGGGCTGCGGCGTAATTCCGAGCCCAACTAGATATATAGAATAGTAACTACTATAGTTAGCTTATATTAGATAATTTAAATATATATATACTAGCTATTAGGCTAAAATCTAGTCTATACCTTAGCTAGGGTTCTATTAGGCTACTAAGTTTTTTAAGATCTAGGAACGGAGTTATTTAGCTTTATATTATTCTTTAGCTTCTTATTCTTCTAATATCTAGTAGGTATCTTAGATAATATAGTAAGTAGACTTTAAGCTACTTAATACTATTACTAATATACTTAATACCTATTAATAAAGGTTAGTATCCTTTAGTCCTTATATAAATTAATATATAATACTAACTAGAATAGTCTCCTTAGGTCTTATAAGTATTATTTAGTTACTTATATCCTTATAACTAGCTTAATATAGAAGGGATAAGGCTTAGTTATAGTAAGCTAGTAAAGCCTTATTATCTTTCTACTTTATTATATTAATATTATTACTATTAATCTCTAGGTCTACTACCTAGGATAGGAAACGTTCCTTTAGGGAGCTCTTAATAATGGCTAAATTAGAATAATTAGTAGTATTATTAGAGGCTTTCTTAATAATATTAACTAGATATAGGATATTATTAAGGTATATTGCTCTTACTCCTTTATATTATATATTAATGGCCTCTGGCCACTGCATAGTGATTTTACCTGCTCAAGTGCAACAGACCTTCTAACTCCGCGCCTCCTGATAATACACAGCCTTCGGTCACATGATCCCTGATAACCTCCTAAGTTGCCAACCACAAGGAGTCACCTCTCGTATAGTAGCGTTCGCAGCACCTTTAGCACCTTGCTAGAAGGTCGACCTTTTGGGTTAAGAAGTTATCTCATATAGTAGCTTTTACCTTACTAGAAGGTTTAGCGAGGGCGTTACTACGAGAGCCTTAGTAGCCTATTTAGCTCTAATATAATTAGCCCTAGTATAGCGCGCGTCTAACTTTATATAAGGGTTTACTTATAAGTAGTAGGAACGTATAGGGTTCCTATATTATTTTCCTTAACTAGTAGAGGGTATAAGTTAAAATACCTATATAGTATTTCCCGAATTATACCTGCGAACTAGGTGAATTTGTTATAGTCTTTTTGCAAAGGGGCTGCGGCGTAATTCCGAACTTAACGAACTTAATTATATATTAATCGTTCTAAGGATTTAAGAGATAAGAAGTCTTCTAGGTTTATATCTAACCTTCTAAAAGTCCTATTTTAATTATATTAGCTATCTTAATATAGCTATAGAACTATTAAATATACTATAAGTTAATATAGGAAGAGCGATATTAGTAGTCTTATTAGAATACCTATCGTTAGGAGGAGTTATGAATAATATAATAGCTAGGCTCTTAGTTATTAGTTAGTCTACCTTAGCTAAGCTATTCTTAAGATAGTAATCCTTTAGCTATACTATTAGCTTATTAACGCTAGTAGTAGGGTTAAATAATTATCTAAAACTCCGATAGGGATATATAGGTAAGGTTAAATACTACCTATAAACGTTTATAAATTTATAAGATAGGAATAGTTATCTATTTATAAGTATATTAGACTATTCCCTAGTTATTATAAATAAGTTAGTTCTAGTTAAAATACTAATCCGTAGTATGTTAGTTTATATTAGTTATTTATAATATTAACTTCCTTAATATTAATTAGATAGCTAATAGCGTTAGACCTCTCTAGGGTTACTAGTTTTAATATAAAACATCTTATAATAATAGTTTAAGCTTAGTTCTAGTTTCCATTAATACCTATAGACTTATATAATTAGTTATTAATAAAAGGGGGTAAATAAATAAGGTTATATAGGGATAGGATATCGTTGAAGATCTATATAAATAACGCTATAGTAATACTTATAATAGCCTACTACTAAGTTATAATAGCTTAAAAAACGTTATAATAAGGGTCTTTAGCCTCCTAAATACTTATTAAATATAGAACTTAATAGATTTTAATAATATTTTAAAGTGAGAGCTAGAACGAGCCTCTTAGTTAGGGTAAATATAAGTATATATAAGTAGGATTAATTCTTCTAGGTTTTACTCTAATACTAAGGTAGGCTAAATATACTTAATATAGGCTTTTTATAGTTATCTCCTAAAACGGAATCTCTAACCCTTTAGTTCCTGCTATACATATAGCGTGCTCCTCCGTGCTAGGTCTTACGGCTGTCACACCGTGAGGCCCGGGACACTTTGCGTGCCTTACCTAGTATTCCAACTGATACCTGATACTTTGGATCTATCCTTACGGACTGAGGTGACTGGAAGCTATAATGAGTAAAGTACGCCCTCTTGCACCATTCGGCACCATTAGGCAGTCGGTCCAGCCTTACCTTCCCGCAATCTCAGCTACAGCAATCGGCTATCGGCGACGGTGCAGCGAGACCCGTTCCTGCCAGTACGCGGTAGCGACAGCCGCTAGCGTCTCCAGAACGTGCTTTCATTGGTCAATAGATCTCATTTATTGGTTACCTCATTGCTAAAGGTGGGTCTGGACCCCTGGGAACAGCAGCAGCAGCTGCAGAGCCTGCAGCGGAAGCGCCAGCGAGTGGAACATCTGGGGGGGCCACACTAAGCGATAACGCCATTTTCGCCCCAAAGCACCCAAACCGATGCTTTGGTTCTCGCTGAACAGCAACGAGCGACTCCGCAGCGCAGCGCTCATCGGAGCCCATTCGACCTTTTCGAAACTTCAGCTTTGCTTTCTCTCTCTCTCTCTCTCTCGCCAGGTACGAATATTACGTACTTCGTCTCCCCAACACCACGCAAGGCACCCGACTGCACTCCAAAAGACACACAGCCCGATCACAACACTCGCACCTGCGACATCGATACTTTCTTCCTCGACCTTCGGCTGAACCTTGTCGTCCTTCCTCCCGCCATCCGCGCCTCCATCCACACCTCATAAGGAACCACCCATACATACCTCACGGCTTGCCTCTATCTTGCATCGCCTGTTACCCGGCTTGGACGACCGGTGACCATCGATCGAAAAACAGCACCCAAGAAAAGCAAAACCGTCCCATCTCGGCGAATCACCAGGGGCTCAACCTCCTGCCAAACCTGCCCTCCGAATCTTCGCTCGTCGCCCTCAGCGACTACAGATAAACGTCCGCGCGCGAAGTCGAAAACGTGCGCTCTAAACTCGTGCGAATACGATTTCCCCTGTCCGCCGTTCCTGTGGATCATCCGGGGCTCACGTTTCGGGCAGCTGCGTGAGCCACGCAGTTACAACCCATACTTGAACAGCAACGCGAATCTCGTTTCCCCTGGCTCGCACGCCATCGCCAGGCTCTCTCGCCTCACCCTCACCCAAAACGCATACCGATACCCAACCGTTACCCAGTATTACTGTACAAGCCTCCACCGAGGGACCTCTCTCCCTGACTCTTGACTCTGCTGTCCATGACTCGGCGACATTGCGCTTGGTTCTAGCTACAAACGATAAGCACCAACGGCCCGGATGACTTGATGCTATAGCTCTTTATTTGCTGTGTGCTCTGTCTCCCATTGCTCGCTAAAACCTATTGCGGCCATGGACCTCGCAAGCACGTCAAGCGTCCCGGATCCCCGGACCATGAGCCTGAATCTGGACTTGGACTTGGACCTCCCGTCGCCCAGTCACCGCCATGTCGAGCTCGCCTCGAAGTCTCCTGCTATCCCTTCTCCCAGTGCTTTCAAAACCACACCGACTTCCACCGCTGCCACCAGCTCGGCCGCGACATCGAACCCGTCCTACAACTCTATCTCCGTCTCTGTACCATCAGCCAACGATGTGACTGCGAACCACGCTCCTTCCAGAGACAACTGCGATAGAAGAAGACCGGACGAGGGAGACGCATCGCGATTCCCAGCAAACATGCCCACCCAGCTAGTCGGCCAGACCGTCACGCCCTTCCTGAGAGAACATATCCCCGGCATCTACGCCCCTATCGGCAAGCCTGATCAAGCCGAGAATAACAACCTCAGCCAACAAAGAGATCCCAACAGCAAGTACTGCTATCGTCACCGCCCCGACGCAAAGTGTCGTCGAGCTGCCGATGAGTCCAAGATGGTCCTGATTCAGAGCGTAAGCCAAGCTAGTCTTGATGCCCACAGGGATTTTCGACTCCGTGCTGACACTTGTGCACAGGAACTCGATAAGCTCCCCTCTGCCGACCAACAAGCCATCACCCACGTGTGGTCGCTCTTCTCTGCCGCCCCTGCCAAGCATCGTGACCTAATGCTCCAAGGCATCATCACACAGTGTTGCTTCCCCCAACTATCCACAGTCTGCCGCGAAGTACACGAGCAGCTCAAGATCGACTTCATGGCTGCCCTCCCGACAGAAATCTCCTACAAGGTACTCGGCTATCTCGACACAGCATCCCTCTGCAAGGCCGCCCAGGTCAGCAGGAGGTGGCGCGACCTCGCCGACGACGATGTTGTGTGGCATCGCATGTGCGAACAGCACATCGACCGCAAGTGCACCAAGTGTGGGTTTGGGTTGCCCCTTCTCGAGCGAAAGAGATTACGCGATTGGAACAAGCAGAAGGAACTGGCTCGCAGCCAACGACCCGAGGAGCCTGCCCGGCCCCAGCAAGAGACTGTGCCGCCTGCCGCGTCACCCAATGCCAACAAAAAGCGGGAGCTAGTAGTTCTCGACGACAGCAGGAAACGCGCCTGTTTGAGCGAAGTCGGCGAACCTGGCGCACCCAAGGCCGGAGCCGAAAAGGAGCGCGAGCGCCTCATTCGACCGTGGAAAAGCGTGTACCGTGACCGCTTCAAGGTTGGCTACAACTGGAAGTATGGCCGATGCCACATCAAGACCTTCAAGAGCCATTCCAACGGCGTCACCTGCCTGCAGTTCGACGATGAGATCCTGGCGACAGGATCGTACGACGCAAAAATCAAGATCTGGAACATCGAAACTGGAGAGGAAATCCGTACGCTCTCCGGCCACACCACAGGCATCCGCACGCTCAAGTTTGTCGGCAATAAGCTCTTCAGCGGAAGCTTGGACCACACCATCAAGGTCTGGAACTGGCAGACTGGCGAATGCATTAGCACTCTGAGATGTCATTCAGAGGGGGTCATATCGGTCGATTTTGATGGCAAGTACATGGCCTCTGGATCCATCGATAAGTCGGTCAAGATCTTCAATTTCGACAGCAAAGAGACGTTCTGTCTCAGAGGCCATGACGACTGGGTTAACTCGGTGAAGTTGGACCCTCGTTCGCAGACGGTGTTCTCGGCTTCGGACGACTGCACCGTCCGCCTCTGGGATCTGAAGAACAAAGCTTGTATCAAGATTTTCGAAGGCCACATGGGTCAGGTGCAGCAAGTCTTGCTGATGCCTGACGACTTTGAACCGGACGAAGACTTGCTCGATGTCAACGACAGCGCGTCCGTTCACAGCGGTCGCAGCACTACCCCGTCTGTGAACGCCAACGTGGCGTCGATACCTGGCTCTTCCTTCGGCGACTCGGGCCCGGCTGCTGACGACGACCGGACGGCGTTCGGAGGTGCGTTTGCTTCGGACTCCACTCGGCCCCTCCCGCCCCGCTATATGTTCACAGCCGGTCTGGACAACACGATCAAGTTGTGGAACACCGCCACAGGGAAGTGCCTCCGGACCATGTTCGGTCATGTCGAGGGTATCTGGGGCCTTGCAGGCGACACGCTTCGCCTTGTCACTGGCGCCAACGATTCCATGGTCAAGATTTGGGAGCCCAAGTCGGGCAAGTGCGAGCGAACTTTTACCGGTCACTCGGGACCCGTTACTTGCGTTGGCCTCAGCGACAGCAGAATGGCGAGCGGAAGCGAAGACGGAGAAGTACGTCTTTACAGTTTCGAGGCGGACGGACCTCTTGAGGAATGTGGCACTCCGGCGTAACACAGCGATTTGAATTTTCTGGATCTGTCTTCTTCTTTTTCTTTCTTTCATTGATATGGAGTTTTTTTTTTTTTTTTTTTTTTTTCTGGCGCAACGATTCCCAAAAGGCGATTTACGAGAGATGGACTTTTGTTGCCGCATCGAAGCTGCGACTTATCTCTGCATGTTCAAATCATTTAGAAAGGTCGTAATGGACTCAGGAGACCGGGCGAGAAACCGGTCAGGAGGACGGCGTTGAAGGTTGTCTTGCGGCTTCCCTAAACAAAAGGAACAGGATGCCCTGGTTGAAACGGAAAATTAGTACAGCACCTAGAGTACGTGATTTCATCATGAATCCCGTTTTAATCTACTACAAGACGTACGACTCGTAACACGTTTTCACATGTTATCGTCCCTGGTTTGTCTCAAAATGGATCTCGCAGTCCGCCAGCCTCACTTACACCTCCTCCAGCATCTCCTATGTTAGCGTGGCAGGGAGCCCATTGTTACCAGTATGAACTGAAATCGCATAAGGGCAGTAACATTGGAGACGCTGGAAGAGGTGTATCGCAGCATGGACTTTTATCTGATACCGGCGCATCGTGGTCAAATCAACAGTAGGGCGGCGAGAGGATAAGCAGTAACAGTTACCCGATTCTTAGTTTTCCTCCCGTCCGTCCCTCCATCAGCTGATTCGTTTGAAGAGAGCTATGAGGCGGTCCCTGACAGAAGCGTCTAACTCCGAAAGCGGCATAGTCTGTGACTGTGCCTGTTGTAATGGAATTGGGTGACTCGATTTCCATTTCCCAGGATGCCTCTCACTCGGCTCAGCGCCGGAAGTGTCCGGTCTCCACCGAGATTCTGCGGACGATGCGCAAGGTACGTACCGTAGATGTCTTCCCCGCAAAATCACAAGCTCGGCTTGCAGTCGGTAAAGCTGCAGCGACTCTGGTTTGCTGCCGCGCTGCGTCGGGGTGACGGGTTCGACGTCTTCATACGTCACTTTAGACATCATTTTCACGGTTGCGGGTGCCAATCAGCCTGCTTCCCGTCTCTCTTCACGCCTGCAATCCACCCCCGCCATCTCCGTTCCGCCGAATCGGGATGGTCTCTCCTCTTGTCGCAAACGCGCTATGAAGTACAGACGTCTGAAGATTCGATGGTTTGAGCCACTCAGACGTCGGTGGCCCTTCTTCCTGTTTTCCATGGCTACTGCGTGGAACGCATGGAAGACTACTGACCGCACGTCTTTGCGCCTGTGTCTCATCTCCATCCACACACACCCCCCGGTTTGCCGATGCCCCCGGTGCTGGCGTGTCTTGTCCTCGTTGTGCCGCGGGTGAAAGGGGATGCGTGATGAGGGACACCTGCTCATGTGGTTTTCCTGGGGGCGTGTGAATACGCTTCCGAAGCCACACGGAAATGGACACACACCACCACCTGCCATGGCAATGGGGAACCTTGGGTCATCTGCCTGAACTGCTCTTGGGGCTGACTTGACCTTTATTCTGGCTTGTGCCTTGACCCCGCCGCCGTCCCTCTTCTCACCTAACACGCCACGTTTTTTATATGTTTTGCCGTGGCTTTCATCGTCGGCGCCGAGGATGTCTGCTTTGTAGGTCTTGATGACTCGTTCCGAATATTCTTCTTCTCTCCCGGCTTCTTCCCAAAGCTTCCCTTCCCTGCCTTCCTTCCTGTACTTGCTCTTTTTTGTATGAGTACTCGATCCATACTTCTTCCTTCCAACCAGCGAAGCTTTGTCATTGTCATTGCCACAGCCATTGAGAGAGAAAGAGACAGCCGTCTTGCCTTGTCTTTGTCCTCATAGACGTCGGCGCGAGCCTTCTGTACACGTCACGCTCCTCGTTTCCTCTTCGGCGCACAATCGTCCACCAGTAGATCATGGCCTCCAAAGTGAAGCAAGACGGCAAGACGCCGCCCTCGGCTGCCACGAACCTCATTGGTATGCGCATCGAACCCGAAATGTCTGTCCATGCTCGGCCACGCGACTAACATGACCAACAGCTGGCGGAGGTGCAGGCATGATGGAGGCGTTGGTTTGCCATCCCCTCGGTAAGCTTTACTCCCGTACAAACTTGACAACAATGACCTTCAATTGACCTGCGCCTCCCTTGCAGACACGATCAAGGTGCGAATGCAGCTGTCGCGACGCGCGAGGATGCCCGGCGCGCCGAAGCGCGGCTTTGTGCGGACCGGCGTTGAGATTGTCAAGAAGGAGACGCCGTTGGGTCTGTACAAGGGTCTCGGCGCCGTCTTGACGGGCATCGTGCCCAAGATGGCCATCCGCTTCACGAGTTTCGAGAGCTACAAGCAGATACTGGCGGACAAGAAGACGGGGTTCGTCAGCGCCCAGGCTACTTTTGTGGGTGAGTGATCACATGGTCTGTCTCAATGGCGAAATACTGTCCCGCTGACGCCTTGGGGTGTAGCTGGTCTCGCCGCGGGAGTCACTGAGGCCGTCGCGGTCGTCACGCCGATGGAGGTCATCAAGATCCGTCTGCAGGCGCAACACCACAGCATGGCGGACCCGCTCGACATTCCCAAGTACCGCAACGCCGCGCACGCGCTGTACACGGTCGTCAAGGAGGAGGGCTTCGGCGCGCTGTATCGCGGGGTGTCGCTGACGGCGCTGCGGCAGGGGAGCAACCAGGCGGTCAACTTCACGGCGTACTCGTACTTCAAAGAGGCGCTGAAGAAGTACCAGCCCGAGTACGCGGGGACGAACCTGCCGAGCTGGCAGACGACGGTGATCGGGCTCGTCAGCGGCGCGATGGGACCGTTGAGCAACGCGCCGATCGATACCATCAAGACGAGGCTGCAGAAGACGCCGGCGGAGGTGGGCACGAGTGCGTGGAGTCGCATCGTCAAGATCTCGAGCGATATGTTCAAGTAGGTTCTCTTGAGTTTCTCTTGGTGAGATTGATGTATTTTGCTGACGAGTTTCACGCAGACAAGAAGGAATGCATGCGTTCTACAAGGGTATCACGCCGCGTATCATGCGCGTTGCGCCTGGACAGGCTGTGACTTTTACCGTCTACGAGTACATCAAGGAGAAGCTGGAGAGAAGCAATCTTGCCTTCACCGGAGGCAACTACGAGGAGTAAACCGGTTCGAGGGGATTGACTTTAGCGGCTAGCAAAATACCAAGATTTAATCCGATCTGGGCGTCTGTCGAGGGAGCAGGAAGCCGCCTTGGTAGCCCGTAATATTGCAAGTCCAAGGACATGAACACAACGCAGGATGATACTACTGTAGATACGCCAGACATAGAGGTATTGCATTGTGACTTGAAATTTTCTGTATCATCAGCCCGATCTACAGGCTCGGGACCTAACGCTTTGCATGCGCTCGAGCAAACTTTATTCCAACCCATGTCATCACGCGCGGATATGCACGTTTAAGTTACCTGCCGGGACGCTTGGGTCTGCTGAATCCTTGCCTGGCTGTCACCTTGGGATGCAGCTCCGACAGGACGGAATCCTCGGCGACTTCGCCGGGTTCCTCGACCTCGAATTTCTTGTCCAGGGTCAGGCCCGCCTCGCCGGTCGCGATCTCGAGAACGGCGCGCTTCATGAGCGGGTACAACATGCGGTTCTTGATGGCCTTGTTACCGGTCGTGACGGGGCAGGTGTAGATGAAGAGGAGGGGGCTCGAGTCGGCCCCGTTGTGGGAGTGGGCGAAGCGGTAAAAGGTGAAGCGCGGCTCGGTGGAAGAGATGGCTTGGGTGAGTTCGGGGATGGACGAAGGGGATTCGGTGGAGGGGACGAGTTCGACGGATTCTTTTTCGGGGTTGATTTTCTGTTGTTGACGTTAGATGTGCGCTTGCAGTCGCATGGTAGGTCTAGGCTTACGAGCATAACCAAGACGCGGCCAGCGTTCAGCTCCTTCATGGCCGCGAGGGCGTCCTCGGCGATGGGCATGGCGAGAGTCTTGCTGAGGTGGATCTCGCGGCTTCCCGTGCCGGTGCTGGCCTCGGCCTCGGCCTGCTTGACGGCGCCCAGGCTGCGCTCCTCCTCGGTCAAGGGAGCCTCGAGCTCGGTGTGGGCGTCGTGCTTGAGGAAGCCCTGAGCGGAGAGCTCCTCGGGGGTGGTGGCGAAGATGGACTCGCGGAAGTGCTCGGAGCCCAGCTTGCGGACGAGAGTCAGGCGGGTGGAGGCGAAGAGCATCTTCTGGCGGACCTTGGCCGAATCGGGGACGTAGGTGATGGCGGTTAAATGCGGAGCGGTGTCATAGCGGCGGAGGAGGGCGTAGAGGGCCTCGTTTGGCTTGAGGTGAGGTTGCAGGGCGGAGAGGTTGTCGGCGAAGGAGGAGGAGGACTTGGAGAGGAACTGGACGGGCTTGAGGGTCTCGGAGTCGATTGTGACGAGGAGGCCGAAATGATTGTCGGCGGAGAGAAGGGTGTTGAATTGGGAGACGAGCTCATCGGAGGCTGAAGGGATGTTTTAGCTTTGGGCTGGGAAGTGAGGGGATTCGTGATCGTGATCGTGATCTGGCTGGGAGCGGGATTAGGTGAGGTGACATACCAGAGATGCCGGACTGCATGGTGGCAGTTTGGAGGGTCGCCTCGAAAGTATTGACAGTTGGGGATATAGGATATAGTTCGTTGCAGAAGGTTGGAGGGGTGCAAGGGAAGATAAATAGCTCGCCTGGGGATTGTCGTCACGGCCGCGGCGGTGATGTGAAGCTGGAGATGCGGCCGCTACGTCAGCTGTTGTCGTGGAGGGGTTGTCCGTAGGTACCTGGGTCGGGCTCCCGCCAACTGGAGGAGTTACGTAAGCGAGCGAGTTGAGCTTCCTCAAGCATTTTCTCTGTCGATCGTCAAATCACCTCATCAGAGATATGTACTCTTAGCCTCTATGCCAATTGTCATGCTTCACAAAGTAGTGTCCGTTGATGTATGTGTAAATCGTTCATTCAGGTTCATCATCCATTTATCGGCTCAGCCATACCCATGCCACCGTCGCAACACCCACCGCAATGCTGTATCTCCCGACAATCTTGACAGCTTGAATCCAAGCCGCTTTGCGAATCGCCTCGTTCGATTTGGTATGGGATTCTCTATCGTTAGCGAACGGGAACTCCTTGCCATCAGGCACTTCTTTGCCTAAGAAGTCACACAGTGGTTTCCATCCGTCCTTGCCCACGCGGTACACAAGCAGCCTCTCGGGCGCTATGTGAGCCTTGATGCGCTCCGAGTGTCGACGATAGACCTCAGGTGTCAGGCGATGGAACTCGGGAATGGTCTCTGCCCCGCCGAAGAACCCGCGGAAGATCTTCTCCATTGCAAACCCGGCCCTGCTCCCCACGATGGTGCCGACGACTTTGATGAACAGCATGTTGGAAGGCTTGAACGTGGCCTGGATGACTTGGCTGTCGAAGCTGGGGAACCACTTGTCGTAGTCGCGTTCCGTTAGGATGATTTTGGCATCGGGGTATGCATCGGCCAATTCTAGCGCAAAGAAGCAGACGAGGTCCGTCAGGGCGTCGTAGACTCCGAAGAGCTCGTCCCAATCTTGTCGGGTGAAGGGCTTCGGAGGAGGTGACTGGCCTTTGGCGTTGACTTCGGGCCAGGTCGCTGTCGCCGCCCTCTCGAAGAAGGCCCAGTGACTGGGCTTGGTGCGCGAGTCCAGCCCGTCGTAGACGTGTTGGAAGCCGAGTTCTTCGAGGGCTCTCCTGATCGAGGTGGTGCCGGTGCGAAGCATCCCCACCGCAATCACTTTGGGAGGACCGGCATCGCGGGTCTTGTCTTCCGGAGTTGCCATTTCTCACAGATGACAAGTGTGAGTGACAAGGTGAGGCGGGGTACGATTTCGCCGTTGTGACCCTGGGCAGCAGGCTTTATACTATATCCCTCCAAGGAGATGTCTCAGCCGCTGGACCTCAGCTGCCCGTCCGGCCAGTGAGAGATGCAGCAGAGAATGAGATGCACCGAGAGACCCTCCCTCGTGTGAGCTCGACGCCCCCGGTCAGCGCCAATTTGAAACTCTCACGTTGCACCGCTAATAAGGAGCTCGTCAGCGAGACCGAAATTCCCACAGTGAAGGCTGGCAGGTATGGCTCAAGTCACTTGCTGCATTCTATTACCGATAAGCAGCTCTCGATACTTCTCCAAGCTTTGGCCAATCAGGTTGATGAACGGCCACTGTGTGTTGCTCTTGAAGAAGTGCGCCCATATCCGGAGAACCGCGAGACTGAGCGACGCAGGATCCCGGTCCACGGCCATCGCGGGCTCGTCGTCGCCGAAATCGACGACATCATATGCCTCTTCGACAATGCACCGGACCCAGTGCAGGATGCGATCTTCACTGTCTGCAACCTTGTCAGAAAACAGCCTAAGGGCTCTTTTGGCGAAGAAGAATCTACTTACCACTCAGCGGCGTTGTGGTGGATGCCTCGGTCAGAGAGAACAGCCACTTGCTCAGCAGCACTGCGCACTCGAGACCAGACAGAGAGTGCCTGACACTCCAGAAGAACGCCTGACTGCGAGCGACGCGGTCCACGCCAAGCCTGACGGGAATGCTCAACATGTGCGCGGTGTACAGGAGCGCAGTGATGACGCCGCCGCTGCGTTCGACCGCCGGCGACCGATTGATGGCTTTGGCGATGCGAACGGGATCTCGCGTCTCGAGAAGCCGATATGGACCCAGGTGAAGGTAGATGCGCACATAAGCTAGACCGAGCAAGGAACTGGATGTGAAAGGGATTGGACCGTTCTCGTTGTTAGGGTCCAGACTCGATTCGGGGGCCTGTTGCCATCCCGCGGTCCACGATCGAAGACCGCGTCTTCTCGAACATTAGTGACTGTAAAACTATTTTGTTCAAGGACTTACTCAAACTTGTCTACCTCGTCACTGGGCAGGGACGCTGAGTGGTCCATGACCGGAAGGGAGAGGTCGCGGACGATGTATATCCTCTGCAAAAGACCGTGCAAGAGCATGTAATTGCCCAACGGGGTGGGGATGGGATCCAGAGGTGCGGTGCCGTCGGTGTTCCTCAAAAGCAAAGCCAAAGCGTCTTGGAAGAAGAGTTGCTGTTTTTCCGTCTCTCGCCGGGCGACCTGCCACTGGAAAGCCGTCGACGCCTTCCACTCTCTGGTCGAGGAGGGGAGTCTAAGTCCGACCTCGTTGCTGCGTAGCACTGGGTACACATTGTAGGCAATGCTGTGAGTGTGCATGAAAGAGAATGCGATGAGCTTAGTACGCCGTATAGATTCCTGCCGGACCCAAGCATGCCACTCAGACTGAGGGTTGATTTGGTCGGCGGGGAGCTCCGGCTCGTCTTCCTCATGTAGACCTACTTCCCGCAGGACTTGTGCCAAGAGCGCCTGCAGAGCAAAAGCCTCTTGCATGAGTGACACCTTGGGTTCCCAGGTAGCGTATCCCATGAGAGCGATCAACGCGCGCACCGTCTCGATGGGTTCCCAGGGGCCCCATTCCCTCTCCCGAATGACTCTTGATTCCCGTCGCTGAGGAGAGAGGTTGTGCATGTTGAGATAGGAGCCGGTTTTGGGGCCGAACTTGTCCGACTCGTGCGCCAGTCTCTCCAGGAGGATGGCCTTGCCAGCGTAGAACAGTCTTTCTGACATGCGCTGCTCGAAGCAATACTGAGCTCCTACGGCTGCCAGGCCAAGGATAAGCTCGAGGGAGTGCTCGAAGATTCGCCATGTTGGAGTGTGAAGGAATGGCATATGGGAGTGAAAGCCTTCGAAATAAGACGTCAAGTAGCGGGTTAGAGCATGACGAGACGGGAACTTGAAGTCAGGATCGAGTATGTCGCGAAAGGTTTCGATGGAGGTGTTGAGGCGAGCTCGTTGGTCGCCCGAGATGCGATACGGTTGAGAATCGGAGCCGATGGACCGAGGAACTGACAAAGCAGGTCAAGGGGTGCTTAAATTGAGAAGGTCTCTCTAGGAACAAAACTCACTGGCATCGGGTAGATTCTCCGAAATGCGATTCCCAGTAGGCGCAGATGGCAACCAAGAACTAAAGGGTGTCCCAGGTCGCGTCCTACTTCGACCTTCTCTCGAGTCTTTCACGCCTGGGTCAACGACATCGTTGTCTCTGGCTGGACCATGGAAGTAGGGACTCCATTCTGCGGGAAGTCCGACGCCATCGAGAAAGTTAGCGAACTCCCTGAAGTGAGCGTCAAAGCCAACGGCATCCTGGGTGCCTGCCACCCTGCATTAGTTTCTGAAGTCTAAAGAGCCGATGACATGCTCCCTGCAACCAACCATTTTCGTAGAACTGGTCTGTCATCAGAGCCTGTTGATACGACGCGGCATCTGCCAGACCATCGTTCCGAGGAACGGCCATGGGGTACAACTCTGCAGGTTGTGCCGCCGGCGGCGGCGGCACCTGTTGCGACCAATGGTCTACACTCATGCCAGAGAGAGAAACGGCGGCGGCCAGGTCGGCCTCTACCGTGGGTCCATGGGGAGTATGTCCAGAGTCCGGCTCCGAAGTCCCACCCTCCGGAGTCTCAGATCCGTCCTCGTGGAAGGCGATCCGCTGGTGGCGGGTTAGCAGGTCACGCCTGGCGAAGGCCGCTCCACATCGGCATATGAACGGCTTCTCCTTGGTATCTTGACACGCGACGAAGGTCAGCATAGAGGCACGCGGCGGATCCCGAGCATCTGGTCATGGAGAAGGGCTGGCTTGAATGCTAGCTTAGAGGGGTAGGTTGTTCGTGCCTTGGAGAAGAACAGACGGGATGGATGGATGAACCGATGGAGGAGATGAGATGACTGACGCGTCCGCACATGGCGCTCTAAGTGCTCGGTGCGTTTGAATGTTCGTCC
The DNA here is from genome assembly GCA_036785755.1 of Colletotrichum ledebouriae. Taxonomy (NCBI): domain Eukaryota; kingdom Fungi; phylum Ascomycota; class Sordariomycetes; order Glomerellales; family Glomerellaceae; genus Colletotrichum; species Colletotrichum ledebouriae. Next base: position 27,724 of record JAVHLU010000807.1, on the reverse strand, counting down.
ACAGTGAGAGCATGAACGGGCATCGGGGCCGTGCCCGGCTCGTCTCCTTCGCTTGATTGGAGTCGAGTGCGGTCTTGGATGCTGCTCATGCTGCGCTTGTGGTTGCGGCTGCGGCGGCGGCGGCGGCTGGGTCTGCGTGCCTGGTCCGTTGTGGGACAGCATGTCTCTCAACCTTGGGACATAGACTCTGCGGGTTGGAGGTGATGGGAAACGCAGGGCAAGTTGGAGAGAAGGTAAATCAGGGCACCACCAAGGCTTATGTTGGAGATAGACTCGTGGCTCTGTGGGTCTTTATTATCGACCCCAAGATGTTCTATTCAATGTTATCTTTGGAGTACATGACTCGTACCCCAGCACATCCCACGGCCACTATCTGAAAAGTCTATGTCCCCTGAGGGTGTAATCGTTGACGAATCACTCGCGGCTGTTGGAATTTCTTGCTTTTTTTCTCTCCGAAGTCGTATCTTTCCCTGCTACTCCTCAGCCTACTCCGCAATATCCACTCGGTACCTCGAATTGGGTCTCATGGGTTCGCTTCGGGCGGGCGTATTGGAGTGGTTGGAAAGGAAGTGATCATCATATTGATGTTAATCTGCCCCTTGATGCGGGCTTGAAGAACTCGGGGCCCTGTCTGTCCAAGACTAGCTGATCTGCTTCTTTCACTCTTATTACGATAACAAGGGATCCTGGTGATAACACCTCCGCAACATGTTCAACTTCCCCGGGGTTGCGTTCATTACTGGTGCTGGCGGAACAGGTGAGTAAGTGGAGCCTTGCTCTTGTGGATTATGGCTGACAAAATCTCCAGGCATCGGTGCAGCGGTCGCTAGAGGCTTTGCTCGCTCTGGCTGCTCAAGGATAGCCATCACCGACCTTAATCCAAAGTCTCTCGCAAAGACGCGAGACGCCATACTGGAGATCAATCCGAGAGCCGAGATTCTAAGTCAGGAGGGCGATATCTCGGACGAGAGCTTCGTCAATTCGTTCGTGGGTGATATTGTGAAGAAGTTCTCTCGGATCGACTATGCAGTGAGCTGTGCGGGCATTCTGGGGGCGTCGCTGCGATCTCACGAGACGTCAACGACTGCTTTTGATCTGATCAACAATGTCAACTACAAGGGGAGTTGGCTGGTTTCTCGCGCGGTGGTCAGCCACATGCTCAAGCAGGATCTGCTGAAGGAGCATCCGGAGCAGCGGGGGTCGATTGTCAATATTGCGAGTCAGCTTGGTGTTGTGGCTCGACCAAAAGCAGGTTCGTAGGGTCGCCTTCTCTGTGTCTTATTTTTTTGTTCAGAGATTCTTGTTCATCGCTGACGTGAGACTCAACAGCCCCTTACTGTGCGTCGAAGGCTGCCATCATTAACATGACGAAGTCTGATGCTATCGATTACTCGGAAGACGGCATCCGGGTCAACTGTGTCTGCCCGGGGGTGATTGCCACCCCGATGACGACCGCAAGTGAGGAGCTTGTGGAAAGACTTAGGCCGGCGATTGATATCGCGCCAATGAAGCGGATGGGCACGCCCGAGGAAGTTGCGAATGCTGTCCTGTTTCTATGTTCCAGCCAGGCGTCGTTTGTTCAGGGGCATGCTTTAGTGGTTGATGGTGGCTATACCATCAACTAAACTTTTCCGCCTCTGATAGGGTGAATGTGGATCATATTCTCACGGCTAATAAGTGGCTATCACCAGGTCGCTTTTATGCCGATAAGGGTCAACTCGAAACTGAAGAGATCACTCCGCCTCGTAATGAGAATGAAGAAACGCAACTGAGGACTATGGCAAGTAAGGTTTTCGAGGAGCCTTTCACGGTATTGCTTCACGGATCTGCCCGATGTTTATTGGGCGAAGTCCCTGTTTTCGAGGTGAGTGAAACGAGCCTCGGCAAGTAGTTCTAGACGCTCCTCCTGGGTTTGTTTCTTCTAGTGTTCGTTTTGATCAGTTTTTCATCATTAAATGATTATCTACAATTATGAACATCCTAATCAAGCAGAGCTTTACTCGCTTGAAGGTTCGTGATTTTGTGCGATTGACCTTAAGTCATGGATCTGCCATTCGTCTTTACGCTTGATCCGTCCTTCAAAGACCCCTGTATAAGCTGAGACGATTCTTCTCCCGCCTAACTGTCCCGCCAGTTGAAATTGCTTTCCCATGCATGCCCAACGTTAAGGACCTTCCTCTCTTGCCACAGTCCACCCACAATCTGCATGCCCACTGGGAGCATGGCCTGCGCATCATCTGCTGCGGAGAGGAAGCCGACGGGAATGGACATCGCTGGGTGTCCCGTCACATTGAAAATTGCCGTGTTTGTTGTCAAGCCGATCGTGGGTTCAAAGGACCCCAGGACAGAGGCGCGGGAGCCGTGACGTGGGGCCACAAAGGGTGTTGTTGGCATAATGATAGCATCGTACTTCTCAAAGGCTCGCTGGTAAGCGTCGCTGATCTGACGACCGATGTTGATGGTCTTGCTGTAAAGACCAGGGAACTTGTCCGTCAAATACAGGCCATTGATGACCGTATTCTTGGTTGATGGGAAGAGCTTCTGGAAGCTGGGGTCGGTGAAGGGAAGTCGCGTCTTTTCGAATTCTGTTAAACCGAGTCCCCTGTGACCTGAAGCACGACCCAAGATACCCGAGGAGCCGGAGATGCGTTGCTGAATGGTCCATATCGAGGGACCTTCCAGATGAAGTGGCACCGAAACCTCTTCGACAGTAGCTCCGAGCGTCTCCAGCTTTCGGGCCGCTGCCAGAACGTGCTGCCTGACCCTGGGATCGACAATCTCTGGGTGGAAACCTTCCTTGAGGAGGCCGATTTTCAACCCGTCCAGGCGGCCGTTGCTGATACGAAGTGTCTCAGTAAAATCGTACGATCCATGCGCTGCTGCACCCAAGGACTTGTCATCAATACCGTCGTAACCAGCCATGACATCGAGACATTGGGCCGCTTCTATCACTGAGCGGCAGATAGGGCCGGCGTGATCATCAACGGGATCGCCACTCGTGAAGCCCGTGAAAGGAATGAGGCCGTGCGTGGGCTTTACGCCGACACAGCCGCAGAACGACGAAGGGACTCGGATGCTTCCACCCTGATCAGTGCCTATAGCGATGTCGATCTTTCCAGATCCAACTAAAGCTGCGCCGCCGGAGGTACTACCGCCGGTTGAGTATCCCTCTTGGAATGGGTTCTCGACCGTACCTTGGGCGCTGGTGAAGGAGGCTGTGGAGTTGCAAAAATGCTCGCATGTCGACGTGCCCAGGATATCGGCTCCAGCATCCAGCACGCGGGTCACCACCGTCGCATCTGTCGATGGGGTCCACGGCTCAAAGGCGTCGCTACCGTAGAACTGCGGGACGCCGGCGACGGTGATGCAGTCTTTCAAGCAGACAGTCTTACCCTTCAAAGATCCGGAAGACGGGTCTTTCGCGGACTGATCACCCCTGATCAGGAACCGGTGGGCCCACGCATGGCCGAAGTCTTGCTCTTCCGCCGCGGGAAGACGTATGTTTTCGCGGGGGTATTTCTTCGTGTCGGGGACCGGCTGGTAGTCGGGAAGGCTGTCGACACGTATCGCGCAGTCGTGGACCGCGGCCAGTAGCCTTTGGTAGTCAGCCGACTCTTCGGGCTTGATTGTCAGGCCGAGCGGTTCTAGGAGCTTTTCGACATCGCCCGGTTGAACGGGATTGTCACTAAACTGAAGCATTAGGCGGTCCTGCCACGGGCAATGGGTGTGCTAGACGTACGATGAGATATCCTTGAAGAACACGGACATGGTGGGCAGTTGATGACGCTCCTCCTGCTACGACGGCAGTGACGGGACTGTTGTCTGCGCCGTCAGAGACATCAGCCAGCGGATCGATCACAAGGGCTCAAGAGTTGAGGCATTCTGGAGCCGCGAAGAAATATCGGGGACATGCTTCCAAGGTTAGTCTATCGGGCTGTGGCGAGATGGGTTGCCGATGACAAACAGAATGGAGCCGACAGTAGTGGGCGCGACGAGAAGAAATTGACACCGCCGTCAACGACCCCAATAGTCGCGTGTTGGGGTTGGAGATGCAGCGGCTGCTGGGGTAAGTTCATAAAGAGAACCTAACCTCTTCAAGATTGGAGAATACCTATTTGTTAATGTCAAAGCTCCGTGTCTCCTCATTGAGACCCCTTATTGAACCAGCTGTTCCCCGTTGGGAGTGTGCAGTAGGGCCGCCCGCAGTAGCTTTCCCATTGTTACTACAGTCCGCACCCCTGTAAATGCATTAGACTCGGGCAGCCTACCCATATGCATTTTAAGGGAAAACTACATATTTCAGAACATAGCTATAGTTTATAATTATACCTGCTACACTATTTAAAATTTAAATCTAAATATATCGAAATAAAATTCTAATTCTTATGATTATATTAATAGAAAAAAGTTCTAACAGTAAGAGGGTAGGCGCGCAGTAGTAGGGTAGGCGCGCAGTAAGAGGGCGGGCGCGTAGTAGGAGGGCGGGCGCAGGTAGGCGGTAGGAAGCGGCAGAATACCCCTCATAGCCCCTTATTTTAGGCCCATAATATAACTAAATTCCCCTGCCCTACACCCTCATACTAAATAAAATAGAAGGGTATATGTATTATATAAATATGCATTTTATAGTGCTTTTCCCATATAAAATAATACGGGCACGATATCTATATGCATTTGGAGGGTGATATCGCTTTTGAGGGTCATCTATTTACAGGGGTGCGGACTGCATGAGCTTTCGTCTTAGAATTGACGACACGTTGGATATGTTGTGAGATCAATTGGAGCAGCAAAACATAACATGACTGTTTGAGTTATGGGAAGGACTTTCTAGCAGAAATAGTTGTGGGCTTGCTTAGGGGAGTTGGACCGAGTCTTCATTCCGTGACCTGCACCACTAATCGACCCCTGAAAGCGCTATCCCGATAAGCGTCTACAATGCCGGGGATGCCGTCGAAAGGCACCAGTGTGATGTGAGACCGAATCCCAGCTTTCTCAACTGTCTTCATCATCCGTTCAGTCGCTGCTCTTCCTGCAACATAGCTTCCGCGTATGGTCAATTCTTTGAAGACAATGACGCTGGAATCGAACCTCCAATTCTCGGCGGGTAGACCCAGGACGCCCATGACTCCTCCGATCCTCAGAACTGTGAGGGCCCAGTTGTTGGCTGCCAGTGAATCCGTGCATACCACAGCCGCAGCTACACCTTCACCATCAGTGAAGTTCATGATCTGAGTAGTCGCGTCGCTGGAACCAGAATCGACGACCAAGGACGGCTGGAGATCCTCGTTGGGCATCTCTGTGGCCAGCCGCCTCCCGGCCGGTCGACTGTCGACGGCGATGGTACGATAGCCCATGGCGCTCGCAAATTGTAGGCCGAGATGACCGAGCCCACCGACACCGACGACGGCCACCGTCTCGCCTCGAGTCAACCCCGCTGTCGCTCTTTCCAAGGCGCCCCAAACGGTCGCACCGGCGCACATCAACGGCGCGGCTTGATCGAAGGGCAGTGATGGTGGCAAGCGGACGGTTGTTTCCGGGTCAATCGCGAGGTATTCTGCGAAGGCACCATCGTGCTGGAAGCCGGCTGTCTCCCGCCTATCGCAGAACCTAGGATCTAGCGTCTTGCTGGTGCGTCGCGTCAGACAGCAGCCGCTGCATTCGCCGCAAGAGTTTTTGAAATTCAGCGCTCCAACTCTGTCGCCGACCTGCCAGTCACCACTGCATGCTGTGCCAACTTGTACGATGACGCCGGCAGGTTCGTGTGATGGGATCATGCCCAGAGGAGACTTGAACTGGCCTTGCAGAACCTGCAAGTCGGAATGGCAAAACCCGGCGGCGTGAACTCTGATAAGAAGCTCATTCTCACGAATGCTGGGAACATCTCTTTCTGTCAGCTCGTATGGTTTGCTGTACTGCGATTGATGTAAGAGTCTACAATACGGCCGATGTGGGATGGAAGAGAAACTGACCTCGGCAATCTTTGCAGCCCTCATCCGGCGGGGAACATCGGGGGCCATCATTCTTGTCATTTGAATCAACATCAAAACAGGACATCAATCTTGCTGTTGCAAGACGGGCGGATTTCAGGGATGCGATAGAACTCACTTCACACAGCGTAACGGTGAAGACCAACTACCCCAACCACGGAAGCGACTAGACCAGCGGTTCGAAACAGAGGAACCAGTCTCCAATTTGTCGAACGACGCTTATCAATTGTCTCCAACATCGAGACGGGCTAGTTTCCGCCTTGGCGTTGCCCCTCTTCTTTTCTCGGTCTCCAGTTTAGTAGCCGTACTGAAGTAGTGCGCGAATGACACAACCACTCCAAGATCTATTTCCCCAATCACATCAAGAGGAAATACCATGATACCTGGTTTTCTAGATTCCGCAGGGCGTGCCCGGCGATAAGCTTTGGTCGTTGATGTGTTGCATTGAATTCGATAGACTAATGGTGCTTACCAGATTACTCACCCATTTTACCCATCCCTGTTGGCTAGCCACTGGAATCAGCACCAGGGGCTACGTCCCTTAAGATAAGACGCACAACTGGTCAAAGTCACCCTCCAGTCGCATCCATTGACATTCCCAGATAACCCCGCACTGGTCCATTCGACGCATTCACTCAGTACGACGCGAATTTGACCACCGCATCGGGACATCATCTCTGAAAATCTCTTACTGCTAGCAAGGCACGCTGTTCAACATGGGCAAGAAGCGCGTTCTCGTGAGCTACGGTGTTGATGTAGACGCCGTAGCCGGATGGCTGGGTTCCTACGGAGGAGAAGACTCCTCTAACGACATTAGCAGAGGCAAGCTTGGAATGCTAGTTGACGGGACGGTATCTTGTCCTGAGAGAGCGTACAGCTAATCTACCCTAGGCTACTTCGCAGGCACAATCGGCGTCCAACGAGTGCTCAAGTTCCTCGCCAAGTACGACATCAAGGCCACTTGGTTCATCCCTGGGCACAGCCTCGAAACCTTCCCCGAAGACATGGCCGCTGTCCGAGACGCAGGGCATGAGATCGGCCTACATGGCTACTCGCATGAGAACCCGACCGATATGACTATCGAGCAACAAAGAGAGATTCTCGACAGGACGTATCGCATGCTCACAGAGTTCGCGGGCAAGCCTCCAAGAGGCAGCGTCGCACCATGGTGGGAGACGAGCAAGGAGGGTGCTCAGCTGCTGCTCGATTACGGAATCGAGTACGATCACAGTATGAGCCACCACGACTGCCAGCCGTATTATCTCCGAACTGGAGACTCGTGGACGAAGATCGATTACGAGAAGAAGCCCAGCGAATGGATGAAGCCGCTCGTGCGGGGTCAGGAAACTGGACTCGTGGAAATCCCGGCCAATTGGTTTCTGGATGATCTACCGCCCATGATGTTCATCAAGGATGCGCCGAACAGTCACGGTTTCGTAAACGCCAGGGACGTCGAGGATATCTGGAGAGACCACTTTGACTACTTTTACCGCGAGTACGACGAGTTCATCTTCCCTCTAACCATCCATCCCGACGTCTCTGGCCGACCTCACGCGCTGTTGATGCATGAGAGGCTCATGGAACACATGAAGAAGCACGAGGGCGTGGAATTCGTCACGATGGCACAAATATGCGACGACTTCAAGGCGAGGACAAGCCCCGCCGAAGGAGCTGTGATGCCCACGGAACCAGGGGCTATTCTGAAGCAGTAGATGTTAGGAATACAATGAGCAAAAGAAGCTCATATTTTCGAGTAACTCGATCTCATCTTCTCTCTTCCTGCGACGTAAACAGTGAGTGCTGAAATGTTTTATGCCTCCCGAAGATGATCCAAGACAGTCGTTGTTGAAAACATTGTACGCCACTCTCGAGATCGGGCTCATGTCGGAATTGAGTGCATAACAATCCCAGAGTCCTCCCTGCATATATATCTCCGTTTGGGTCCTTCACCCTGCGCTCATCATTCATGACGTTCGATCATATCAAGCATGAAGAGTTCTTGGGGTAAAATCGATGTGAGAAATAGTCTCCATCGTGACTCCAACCCCGGCAGTGATTGCAGATAACTACTCCAACAAGCTAGAATTACCCCAACCTTATCACGCCAGCCCTGGCTCGATCCACATTAACTCCACACATTGCTATCCGCCCCTGAAGGCTTAACGCGCTTTTTGACTTTGGCTGCTGCCAAGGGTGGGCGACCTATGATCTTGCAGCGGCATCTGAAGCTCGTCGCGGGTTTGAGTGGGCTTCCATGTCGATGGCTATCTTGTCGGGAACTCTTTGCCGTTACGAGATAAGCCATGCCAGAATTTGCAGTCATTCTCACCTTTCACAAAGCCCTATCGCCAATTGCTCCAAATCCATCAAAACGCTCATACCTTATAAATGGTATCCAGGCAATGCTGAAAAGGCCCTAAACGACTCAAATCGATCGATACCGTGTCCGACGCCGTCGACATGTCGCAAAAAACGTCTGAAAAGACAGATGCCATTACGGCGGCCCCAGCCCGCAGCAGTGGAAGCATCGATGCCGTAAAGCTGGAGGATAACGAAGATGCCCACGAAGTTTTCAAAAGAGGTGATGGTGCGGTTGATTTCCGCACCGTCACCTGGGTCCACGCCTCCGTCATTTTCCTGAAGGGTACAGTTGTTCATATCTGCGCGCTGGACTGCGGCTAACCTGTACAAGTCATTTTCGCCACGGGCGTGCTCACGATTCCGTCGGCAATGTACGTTCTCGGTGCATTGCCAGGTGCCATCAACGTCTTGGGGTGGCAGTTCTTGAACACATACTGCGCCATTATCCAAGGCAACTTCCGAAATAACCATGCGGGATGCCATTCCATCGCGGACATGGCCAACATTGTCGGTGGTCTCTGGCTCAAGGAGGTCGTGGGAGTATTATTCCTTGTAACCTATGCCATCGTTGGCGCTTCGGGAATCTTTGGCACCTCGGTCGCCTTCAACGCGCTCTCCAATCACGCTATTTGCACCAACTCATACATGCTAGTCGCGACCGCCTGCGTCTTCATCTTGGCGAGTGCTCGAAAGTTCGAGAAGATCGCCTGGTTGACATGGGCTGGTTTCATCTCTGTCTACGTCGCTGTATTCATTGTTGTGTAGGTTCCCCCTCTCACTCGATGTGATCATCTGCTAACCACCCTTACAGCGTTGGAGTAACGCAGGTTGATCGACCTGCTGCTGCACCCAAGACAGGAGATTTCGATCTCGGGTACCATGTCATTGGCAGTCCGAACTTCGTTACGGGCATTACGTCCGTTGCTACCATCTTTTGCTCCGGCGCCGGAACCTCGGCTTTCCTTCCCGTCATTTCGGAGATGAGGAAGCCCAGAGATTACAACAAGGCTGTCTACCTCTGCATGGGAATCGTCACCGCATCCTACCTCACATTTTCCCTCGTCGTCTACCGTTACTGCGGTCAATGGGTCGCTTCTCCCTCCCTAGGAAGTGCTGGTTACACCATCAAGAAGGTCTCCTACGGTATAGGTCTCACCGGCCTCATGGTCAGTGCTTGCTTGTACATCCACGTGGCCGCCAAGTACCTGTTCGTTCGTATTCTCCGCAATTCGGTCCACCTTCAGAAGAACTCCATCGTGCACTGGTCCGTCTGGCTTGCTTGCACCCTAGCCATGGCGGTGGTCTCGTACCTGTTAGCCTCCGGTATCCCTATTTTCAACTACCTCCTCGCTCTGGCGGGAAGTTTGACATTTGCGCCATTGGCTCTTGGCCTTCCGGGGTACCTCTGGCTTTACGATCACCAGCATTACCGCCAGGCGAGCTGGTGGAAGATGATGGTTTACTGGCTGAACTGGCTGATGATTCTGTTGGCCGTGTTCTTGACTATTGGAGGGACGTACGGCGTTATTCAAAACATTATTAATGCCTATGCCAACGGCTTGATTGGAGGCGCTTTCTCTTGCGCCGATAACAGTGGCTCGTCATAGCCAGGTGGCAGAGCCGTGTTTTATCGGCGTGAGAGATGGATTTAATTACTTGAATGATTTTATTATATGTGGTTGATAAGGAATAAGGGATATTGTCAACCTCGGAACCCGAAAATTAGTTTTACGCAACCGAACCGAAGAAAATCTACGCGACTTTTACCAAATACTCAGTTGCAAAGGTGACAGAAAGCCAATGACAATGCAACATCGCCGAGGTCTATAGAGTAATATATGTTGACATTGAATGCGTCATTTCAAGCATGACTTTGGATCTTTTTTTGACTGCTCCGAAATACCATAGAAATCTATTGAGAAACGTCCTATAGGGCCACATTTATAGTTACTAAAGAGCTCATTCTATTATAACGAGAGTAGCTATAACGTAATTACTTATAACTATAATTAGAGGAATAACCCCTAGAAAAAGGTCGCTCTAGAGCTAATCTTAGTTATATATTATACTAGGAACGGGTAATACTAAAGGTATTATAATATACCCCCCTAGATATAGTAGTAGCTAGAAAAACGCCTAACTATATAATATCCCTTAAAATATCTATATATAAAGTAATATATCTATAAATAACCTATTTATAAGCCTATTTATAAAAGAGATAATAAAGTAAAGTTATTTATATTAGGTATGAGCAAAGCATAAATAGTTATAATTTTCTACTTTTATAACTATTACTATTATTATTATAATACCTTTTATTTACTAACTCTTACTAATAGTAATAGAATCTATTATCTCTTATTAGCTTAGGTAGGGTAGCTACTATTATATTAACTCTAAATAAAATAACTAGCCGCCCTCCTACCTTTTTAACTCTTCCCTATATACAATATAATAACTATATATATATCTAACTTTATCCTTAATAATAACCTTATCGCGCGCGCATATATATACCTAAATTATACAACGATTTTAAAGCTATTATAATATACTAATATATTTATAAATACCTCTTAAAAAAAGACTAGTTAAGCTATAGCCCTTAAGAAGGTATACGCTACTAAAAGTAAGGATAAAGCTAGGGTATTACAGACGGTACGGTGCAGAGTGAGAGAGTTAGTATAGTTAGGTATAGCCAAGGTTAAATATTCTTCTCTAGCCCTCTAACTATTAGGTAAGGGCTAGGGGACTTATCTAGGGGTTACCTAGTGCCTCCTTATAACTCCTAACTCCTATAGACTTCTCTAACTTAGCCTATTAAGCCCTTTCCCCTATAACGTTATCCTAGCTCGTGACACGATCCCCCCCCTCTAAACTAGTCTGCCCTTAGACTAGTTTACTCTATAGTTATCCGGAGGGCACCTAGTGCCTCCCTATAGGACTTTATAACCTCCTAGTTTCTATAGGACTAGAATTCGGCGTCCCTCGTTCTAGCTATATAACTCTTCCTTAGATAGCTAGGTAGCTTAGAGGAGTTATTAACTAGTAGTAGGGCACCTATCCTCTACCCTAGTTACTCTTATAGCTCTTATACCTAGGTAGTAAGGGACTTTATAGCTTAGAGGAGTAGTAAGCTAGTAATAGGGCTAGTCCCCCTACTCTAACTACTCTTATAGCTTTATCTAATAGGTCTAGGACTACTTAGTAGTTATCTAGATAGTTATAGCTAAACCCTCTTACGAGGGCTACTCTTTCCTTCGTAGGGTTGCGCTAAAACGTATTATTACTTAGGCTTGTTTTTATTACTTTAGATTCGCCCTCTAAATTATTATATTTTCCGCCCGTTATTATATTTTTAGCTCCTTTATAGGTCTAATAAGGGTATTCTCCCTCTAGGGATAAAGAAGGCCTTTATTATAATATAGGGGGTTACTAGTCGTTATCTCGTGACTACCTAGTGCCTCCCTATTCGTAGTAAAGTTAAATAAAGTCGAATAATATAATTATCTAGAGATTATCCTCCTTTAGGCTGCGTAAAAGGCTAGTTTTAGCGTTAAGTCGAATAAGTATAAATATCGTTTGAAATTCCGCCCTACTAAAATCTCTTCTTCTTACTTCTTTAGATTTATAACTACTACTAACGCTAATAAGTTACTATTAGCCTCCTACTCCCCTACTAATAACTTTATCTTAATTACTATATAACGAATTTATTATTATATCGTCCTCCGCTACTAATACTACCGACTCTATTAATAAAGCTCCCCTCCCTGCTATAGGTATACTCCGGGGGTGCCCCTGCTGCTAGTACCTCCTAGCTATAGCGAAGTAGGAGCCCCCTAAGGAGGATCTCCCCTATATTAAGCTCCTTACGAGCTTGATTCTTTACTTTGAGAGTAATAGTAAGTTTCTAGTCCTCCCCTAGTGCTTATCTAGTGCTTATCTAGTGCTTTACTAGTTTTTAGTTTTAAATTCGCTACTAATTTATTCGTTTCTTAGACGCCTCTACTAAATATAAGCGTTATACTAAAATAGGTAACGGCAAGGCTTATATTACTATATATTATACTTAATACTTTCTATTTCTTATCTGCTAACTCGCTATAGGCTACCTATCGCATATTAGGCGCTACTAATAAGATTAAACGCCTTATAAACGAGGCTAGTTCTTAGCCTAACCTTTAGGCGTAGTATGCTAAGAACTAGGTAGGTCCCTAGTACCTCCCTAGTACTTTACCCCTAGTATCTAATTATATTTAGGAGGAGATCCTCGCTACCTAGCTCGTAGTTAAGAAAGCCCTCTAAGTTAAGAAGAACGAGGCTACTATAACGCCTAAGAAGCGTAAAGCTAAGGAGGCTAAGATCTCTGCGGAGATAGAGAACCGCTAGGTAGTTACCTTAGAGGATATAGCTAGGTACTAGTAGCGCCTCGCTAAGGAGGCTAAGAAGTAGACCGAGTTGCTATATAAGCAGAACGAGGAGCTCCGCTGCTACTACCTAGAGATAGAGCGGTTAGCTAGTAAGTAGCTAGATATATAGGATATATAAGCTAAGCGTGCTAAGGAGGCGAATAAGGCTTATAATAAGGTAGTAAGTCGACCTAATCTCTACTAGTACCTCTCTAGTGCTCCTCTAGTTAGTATTTCTAACTTAAAGTAGTATTACGAGGTTTTAACCGCTCTATCTATTTTAGGGGGAGATAACGAGGAATAATAACGATACTAAGGGTACTAGCGCCTAGTAGATTTAAAATTTTTAGGAGCGCCCCTAGTAGGCTACTAATAACCTCTAGGTAGTAGTTAGTTACCTTTAGGTATTTTTCTAGTCTCTTTCCGCCTTATTAGGGGCCTTCGGGCTAGTAAATTAAGATACCTAGCCGGCGTGCCCTATTTCTACCTAACTACTAGTTACCCGTTAAGTTATCTATTAAATTATATAGCGATTACGACGCTTTTGCTTATAATCGGGCTTTATAGTCGCTTTGTAAGTCTATTGATATATTACGTTATAGCTCCTACGAATTATCTAGTTCGCTATAGCCCTTCTATTTAATAAGGTACTAACGGTTTTATCTAGGTCCCCTATAGGTAACGATATAGTCTACTATATAGACGTTATTATTATTATTAATTAGGATATCTCGTGGTGAAACGGCTAAGCTAAAAAAGGGTTCTAGTTATGTAGGCGCGAATATATTATAGATTTGGTAATTTTTATCTATCTATAGCTTATACGCCCGTCCCCTATTAATTACCCGTTAGATCCTAAATAGGCCTAAATATTTATTAGAAAGTTTATAGGAGGGCTGCCTCTGCCTGATATTTTTTATTAAAAGTAGGACGAGGTCTCCTATAGCGAAAATAATAGGGGTCCTCCTCCGATTATAGAACTTACTATATATATTATTACACTTCCGAAGCAAGTCAGTAATAGCTAACCTCTAGGTAAGTAGGCTATAGATTCTCTTATATGCTACTAGGACTAAAACTTTTAACTAGGGTTTAACGTCGTTAGGCCTATAAGGGGAATACCCTATTAGTAGTTTAGCGGGTAGCATCTTAGTAGCTTCATAGTAGGAGTTATTATAAACGAATTAGGCTAGGTCGAGCCACGTTACCTAGTCGTCCTAGTTAATATTATAGAAAGTCCTTAAAAAGTGCTTAATACTCTAGTTCTAGCGTTCTATTTAGCCGTCGGTTTGGGGATAGAAAGCGGTACTAATCTTCCTCTTAATAACTAGTAGGTAGTATACTTCGGACTAGAAGTTACTAGTAAATAGCGATCCCCGATCGGATATAATAGCTTCTAGGAGCCTAAACGTAAGGAAGATATATTTAGTTAGTAACGTAGCTAACCTATTAGTAGTAAGTAACTCCCTAGTAGGGATATATAGGGAGTATTTTATAAATCGATTAACAATAACGAGGATAGTATTATAAGGCTTGTTTTTAGTCGTGGGTAACAATAGTAATTTAGTAATAAAGTCGATTAATATTTACTCGAAGGGCCTAGTAAGTACTAGTAGGGATACTAGTTTACTATATAGGGGGTAGTATCTTAGCTTCGTGCGTTAGCACGTTATATATATCTTAATATATTCTTTAATATCGCCCTTCTATGCGTTCTAGAAGAAGGATTTTTTAATCCTCTTTAGTATCTTAGTAACCCCCTAGTGACCCCTAGATAGTTCGTTATAAAAGGCTCTAAGGACTTTATTTCGAAGTAGGTAGTTATCTAGGATATATAGCCCTCCCTAGTATCTTAGGGTACTAATATTATCTAGTAACTACCTTATGCCTCGCTATTCCTACTCCTTATTAATATAAAAGGGGTCTTTCTATTAGGCCTCCTTAACTTATTCCTAGAGCAATAGTATAAGTTACTCTAGCGAGGTATTTAGTAGTTAGGCACCTCGTCGCTACCTAGTGCCTACCCTTTAAATAGCAGTATTATTAAAACGTTATAAGAAGTCTTATAGGAGCGAGTCCCTAGCTTTAATAATTTCCCTATCCTCTAGGGCATAGTTAGGTCTCTGAGATAGGCTATCGGCTAGGTTATAGCGACCTAGCCAGTATTTAATTTCAAAGTCGAGTATCGATAGGTCTTATAATAGCTAAGCCTAGTAGCTACTTAGCGTCTTCTTATTAGCGAGGTATTAGTAACCTAGGTAGTTAGTAATAAATCGGATATAATACTAGGAGTAAAGCAAGTAATGCCGCTACCTCACTACTACCTCCCTAATAGCTAGTAGCTCTACCTCTAGCGTGCTATATCGTAGTTACGCGCCCTTAAGCTTCTAAGATATAAATACTACTAGTCTCTATACGTCCCCCTCTAGCTAGCTTAGTATTACCCCTATTATAAAGTCTAATACGTCGGTTTTAACTTAGATTAGGAGTATAGGATTAAAGTAGCGTAGTATAGGTGCTTCTATAGATAAAGCGCGGAGCTAGTAGAAGGTAACCTATACCTCCCTAGTTATTACTAGCTATCCCTTAGCTATATTAGTAAGTCGGTCGGTAAGCGGGCTATAAATCTTAGAGTAATTCTTAATAAATCTCCTATAGAACCCTATAAATCCTAGAAATTATTAAATCTCTCGTGTCGTAGTAGGCACTAGCTACTTAGCTATTACCTAGACCCTCTTATATTCTATAGTAACTCCGTTTACTAAGACTATAAACCTAAGGAATTTAATCTCCTCCTTATAAAATTCATACTTATCGGGGTTCGTATAGAGGCTATTAGCTTCTAACTAGGTAAGTACCTATCTCACGGCCTCTATATAGGAGTCTATATTATTAGTAAAAATCAGGATATTATCTAAATATATAATATAAATAACGTTAACTAGGCCTATAAGTAACTCGTTAATAAACGTCTAAAAGGTAGCGGGTACGTTAATAAGCCCGAATAGCATAATATAATATTCGTAATAGCCGTATTATATATAGAATGCTATCTTCTACTCATCTCCCTCCCGGATCCTTACCTAGTAGTATATATCCTTAAGATCGAGCTTAGTAAAGTACTTAGCTCCTAAGAGTCGGTCGAGGATCTTATTAATTAGAGGGATAGGGGTGCGGTTCTTAGTAATTACCCGGTTAAGTCCCTAGTAGTCTATATATAACCTTAACTTACCTCCCTTCTTTAGGATAAATAGAATTAGCGCCCCTACTAGGCTTACTAATAAGCGAATCTATCCCTTCTATAGGGCCTTATAGATATAATCCCTTAACTCTTCTAACTCCTTCTTAGCTAGTAGGTAGATAGGCCTAAATAGAGGCTTAGTTCCGGGCTCTAGGTTAATAGGGTAGCTCCTAGTAGTCCCAAACTCCGGTATAGCTCTTACTAGGTTAATATTAAATACCTTCTAAAAGTCCTAATACTCCGGTAGGATATTTATTTTAGTTTCCTTAGTATCCTCAGGGTCTCGGGTATCCTCCTAGTAGCTAGTAGTTAATATATAGTTAACCCGCAGTACCCCTATAAGTACTACTTTCGCCTCATTCTCAACGCGCCTAAGTTCCTTCGTAGTTATAATAAGACGGATACTCTTCTCGCATAGGGGAAAGGTCTAGCCTAACTCCCTCTAATTAAGATTAGGGCGCTCCGCTATATACTAAGGGATACCTAGGATAGCGTTATAACTATCGCTATTACTAATCCTAAAGTCGTATAAAGCCGTTCGCTAGACGCCTACCCTATTAGTTATCTAGGTTACTAACTTCTATACGCCGTAGTTAGGTCCCTTAGATACCTATATTCCCCTAATAGGTTCCGACTTATTAGCCTCTAGTTAGGTATTAGTTATAATCCTCTAGTCTATAATATTCTTATTAGCCCTGTAATTAATAAGCGCGGCACTAGTCTTCTAGCTACCCGCTACTCGGACCTATATTATTACTTCGATACGATATAGCTAGTTGCTACTCTATTAAACTACACGCGTTGCTACCCGGTCCTCCTCCGGTCTTTAACTAGGGTAGGGTTTTCCTTTATAGCAGGGGTAGCTATACTTCTAGTAGTATAGGCACCTTAGCGCGATATAGCCCCTTTTCTTATAACTATAATAGATAATTTCCTTCCTAGTATCCTAGTCCTTAGTATCCTCCTAGTAAGTATCGGCGTTACTATAGCCTAAGTAAGTTTGCTCCCTTGAGGCCTCGGTTAGTCCCTCTAGGTTAGTAGGTTAGCCCTCTAGTCGTCGCCCCTTATTATTAGTCCCTTAGTCCCTCACTAGTGCCTTATATATCTATATATTAACTATAAGTTCGGTATTTCTAGCCTTAGTATTAAGGTTAAGCTGCGATTTTAGTAACCCGTTCGCTATAACGTAGTATTAGAGCTTAGGGTCTAGCCTAGCTACTACGTTAGCTACCTAGATCTCCTCTAGTTATTAATAAGGGCTCTCCGCCTTAATCCCCTTATAATAGTTAATAAAGCTCTAGTATAACTATCCTAGTCGCTAGTAGGCCTATTTAAGCTAGGTTTATATACTAAGGGTCCTAGACCCTATATTAGCTATACTATTAGCTAACTAGTCCTTTATCGCTACCTAAGTAATATCCTTCGCCTTATTACTATAATTAATAGAAAGGTATAAGGTCTATTGCTTTGCTACTAGTCCCTCTAGGTACCTAGTAGTAAATAGCACCTTTTCGAGGTCCGATGTAATCTCGTTTATCTTAAATCGCGCGTCGAGGTTAAATATAAATTAATTAAAGTCGGTCTAGGTACCCCCTTTATACTTAAGTATTAGAAGATACTTCCCCTAGAGCTCTAATTAGTGCTTCTTCGATTCGCTACTAATAACTACCTAGTAGGTAGTAGGGTTACTCGCTAGGGTCGATAGTTAGCTAGCCCTTAAGGCCTTAAGATATTCCTGTTTACACTTTAGCCGCCCTTTCTTCTCTTCCTCCTTAATAAGCCGATCTAATTTAGCCTCTATTAATTAACTACCTAGTCCTCTGCTAGTACCCTTATTGCTATTCTACTCGGTAGGCGTCTCGTCCTGCGTTTAGCTATTTAGTTGCTCCTAGCTAGCGGGGGATCCTAATAGTAATACTATATTTATCTCCCTAGTAGACCTATAAGTAGGTATTATATTATTATACGTCGCACTGCTCTAATAGTCTGCACCCCTATTAATATAGGTTAGAGAGAGAAGAACGTGTTATAGATAGTATAGTATAGAGTGAGAGAGTTAGTATAGTTAGGTATAGCTAAGGTTAAATATTCTTCTCTAGCCCTCTAACTATTAGGTAAGGGCTAGGGGACTTATCTAGGGGTTACCTAGTACCTCCCTATAACTCCTAACTCCTACGGACTTCCCTAACTTAGCCCGTTGAGCCCTTTCCCCTGCGACGTTATCCTAGCTCGTGACATAGGGATAGAGGGGGGCGCCCTCCTCCCCTAGAGAGTAATAAGAAGGTTATATATATATTACTCCTTTTTATTATAAATATATACTATACTAGTATATAATATAGTAAGTAAATAGATAAAGTAGAAATCACCTATAGAGGGTAACTCTAAGGGTAAGGGTTTATAGCTTAAGAAGCCCTAGGGTTACCCTCCTAAGTAATCTAAGAGGATAGCTCCTAGTAAGTTATAATCCCTTTATTACTATAACTATATATTAAAACGTTACTAACCTTATTATTATTATAATTCCTAAGGAGATAAATTAAGAGGAGGGTATTAATAAGAGTAGTTTAAAGCCCCCTCCTAGCCCTCCTCCCCCTAGTAGAGGTATAGAGGTAAAGCAGATACTCCTATTTAGCGAGCGCTATTTCTAATATATTTTAAGTAAGCTCTTAGGCCTATTAGATAAAAAGTACCTATTTAGTATAGTAAATAAGTATAACTAACATTATAAGGGTAAGGTACTAGGATGGGATAAGATAGACTTAGCTGCGCAACTTTCGGAAAACTCCCTTAGCGCACGGACCTGTTATAGGAAGACTATGGAATGGAGTAGAGCGTGGAGGAGAGGAGCATAGCGGACTTTAGCGGAGGATATATATTATTACAATTAGTACCTTAAGAATCCTATACCTCGTTTTTTAGTATTTCTTCTTAGCAAGTCTATACCTAATTTAGATAATCTCTTTTAATTAGATCTATAAATTATTCTATATATCTTTTAAGCCTACTTTTTAATATTCTTACCTATTTATAAGTAGAGCTATATTATTTATTATCTTTCTAGTTCCTATTAGTTCTAGCCCTTTCTAATAGTACCTAGAGGCGGATTTTTTTACTCTTTTTAATAGCTTTTATAAGCTTCTTAGAGAGTTAGGTGCCTTCGCTACGTCTATATATCCCCGCTATTAATATATATATATATGTAATTAATCTACTTTAAATATAATAATAACTTAAGAAATTTATAAGTAACGAATAATAATAATATAAATAATAATAAAAACGCAGTTCGAAGAGAGGAAGATATTCGTAAACCTACCTTAGTTCTAAGGGAATAGTAATAGCTATGCTTTCTTATAGAATTAAGGTAGGAACGACGTAGACCCTAAAATCCTCCCTTTCTCTCTTTTTATACTATTAGCAGGTTCTAGCGAGCATATTCCTTTCCTTACCCCCTTATATATTATTATAACTACTATTATTTAACTAGCGAGTTATAGCTAATATAGCTAAGATAGCTATATATAATACTAATATAGAGATTAGTAGTCTTACTAAGCTAATAGGTATAGCGAGATTAACTAGATTAGTAACTAGAGACTAATAAACCCCTTATTAATATAGCCCTAAGTACTAAGAGCGATATACTAACTTTTAAGAGATATTAATATAATAAAGCTATAAATTCTTCTAAGATAAGAGCGTTATTAGGAAAACCCTTTTATATTAAGTAATAAGACTCGAAGTAGATCTATAATAGCTTAGAGTAATAAGATTAAAGCCGCTAGACCTTTCTTATATTTATTTAGTTATTTAGTTTATACTATTTCCTTTTTTATTTCATTTAAAGAAAGTTATAACTACTTATTTTATCTTTTTATTTAGAAGATATTATAATAATAACTTTACTTTATTAACTAGAAAACTCTATTACTTTAATTATATAATATTAACTTTAATATTTATAAATCTATAAGTATTATATCTTCTTCTTCCTTAGCTAACTTAGATACTAAATCCTCTTCTAATAAGGGGAAATAGCCTAAAGAGAGATTTATAGGAGCTTCGCTTAGCGAGATATAACCTTATACTATAAGATAGCTAGCCTCTAATAATAATATAAATAGGTTTACGAATCCTACTTCTAGGATAGGAGTAACGCCCTTAAGTACTCTACGTTCCCCTAAAGGAAGTTATACTAATTAGGATATTATAGCCCTTACTAATCTCCTTAAAGATATCCTATTATTATAGTAATAACTCCCTATTTAACTAGAGCGCCTAAGTTTATTAGTACTAATATCTCCGACTTTATTACTAACTATAAGAGCCTTTTAAAGCTTTACTATAAGACTAATAAAGATATAAAGAACGAGGTCTATATATATAGCTCTAGTAACTATTAAGATATAGTAAAATCTTATATTAGTAAAGCTAAGACCTAGAAGGAAGCTAAGGAGAAACCTTTATACTAGTTTGGATTTATAAACCCGAAGTCTTATTAGAACCCTAATAAGGACCTTTAGAATCTAGTTATAGGATCTTATATTAAGGATAATAACCCTTCCTAGGTTATAGCGTTAATTAATATTATTTAATAGCTTTAATAGAGAGCTATCTAATATAGAGACCTAGAACTTACTAACGCTAAGCTTATTTATATTACTTATTACTATTTTTTAAAGAGAGTTATAAAAGCTATAGCTTAAAGCCTTAGCTACTAGCTTATTAAAGTTATTTTAAAGTAATAAGTTATAGTAGAAGACGCCTTAATTAAATGATTTACTACTTACTAGGAACTTTAGTAGTTATCTAGCTTTATTAAGCCTAAACTAATAATAACGCTTTAAGTCTCTATAAAGATAATTCTAATAAGGTAGAGGGCTAAAGCTAAGGAACCCTCTATAGCCTAGACTACTAGCTTAATTATTAACTCTCTTATAGAGAACTATAAGACCTTAAATATTAATAAGGCTAATTATAAGATAGATATCTTAACCCTTATTAAGAGAGTTACTAGCTAAGGAGATAATACTTTTAATCTAAATACTATAGAAGCTACTAAACCTTATAAATAATAATCTTAGGACTATTTATAGACTTAATACTAATAATAATAATACTTTTACTTATAAGCTAGATATAAGGATTACTAAGGAGGATACTAGTAATACTAGGGATTTAAAAGAGGTAGAGTAAGAGGAGGCTATAGAGGCTTCTAGTAAGATAGATTACTATAGTACGTACCTTTCTAGGCTATAGGGGCCTGCTAGTTTTATAGCGCTATTAACTATATTATTATTAGCTATATTAAGTATCTCGAGACTAGCTAGAATAGGGTCTATTACTATATCTTACCCTATTACTTTATTAGCACCCTAGATATAAGCACTAAGGTTAAGACGGGTATTATTAATAAAGGCTATAACTATAAATTAACTAATAGCTAGATAATTTTAAAGTATATCCTAATTAACGAGGATACCTTTATATACTATATAGTTACTATAAGTAAGTTAGTAGAAAAGTAGTAGCTAAAGCTTCTAGACGAGATTATACGAGTTATTAGTTATAATAAGATACGCCCTAAACTATCTATTAGCTTTATAAACTTATTAAAAGATACTACTTAATTATATAACTTTATAGATATAACGTTTTTTAGCTTTAAGCTAAAGAACTAGTATATTAACTTAGTAGAAGATATTACTACTATAGAAAGAGGGAAAGCTAGAGGTTATTATATAGAACCTTATAATACTTATTATCGCTAGGCTCCCTAAATAGTAAACCTACTTATAATTCAAGACCTTTCTATTTAAAATACTTAGAGAGTTATAGAGCTCCTAGATAATAAAGAAGATACTAAAGATATTAAATTACTAGACGCTCCTAAGGAATAAGTTAAGTAGTAGAAGTAGGATAAATAAAATAAGCCTTAGATTTAATATAGTAATTCGCAAACTAGCTATACTCTTACTATTAAGCTATATAATAAAAGAGTAAATAGGAAGTTAGCTATCCCTAAAGCCTTCCTTCGTTAGAACTAGCCTAATTAGGATAGAACGGTCTATAATACTACTAAAGCTATAATTACTAAATATAAGGATAGATATAACTTAAAAGTATAAGAGGTCTTTATTCCTACTAATATTATACTTCTAGATTAATTTAATAAGATAGGAGCTAGTAATAATAAGCTATAGGAATAAATAGATTAATAGAATAATAATAAGAACTATTCTAAAGGCTAAGCGATTTTAGCTACTATTTCTATAAACTTACTTAAGGATTTATAAACTAAGGTAATTCAATTTAACTACTATACGATCAATCCTATTTTTAAAATAGGCGCTATAATAGAAGATTAGGATTCTATATTACTTCTACTACTAAGACGTATTACTATCCTAGACTTTATTATAACCTACTAGTAGATTACTATTACCCTTTATAGCCCTGCGAATATATTAATTAGGGAGATTATTAATAGTAGCTCCGCTATTAACCTTATTAGTAAAAGTTATATTAAGCGCCTAGGCTTATAGAGCGATATAATTAAGATAAATATAAAGATCCGTAGGATTACTAATAGAGAGTAGAGGACCTAGTTTATAGGTATAATTATAAATAATATTTATATTAGTAGTAATTAGATTTAGGATATTAGCTTTTTTATTTTCCCTAAAAACGCTTATAATAAGGATCTAATACTAGGAGCTCCCTTTATCTTAAAGACTTAAATAACGCTAGATTATATATAGAACTATATTATTAGAGTCTATTAGTCTAGGAGTATTAAGATTAATATCCCGCTATTATTCTATATAGGAGACTTAACTACTCGCTTCCTAGAAATTATTACTAAGATAGACTACTTTATTTCTTCCTAGTATTAATATACTCTCTTATCTCCTATAGAAGAGAGGAAATAGAGGCTATTATTAATAGACCTAATATAGTAATAAGCTTAGACTTTATAAGAGATAATTAGTAAGTTAATAATACTAAGGATAAAGAAGAGCTAGATATAATACTAGGGAGTATAAGGGTATACTAGGATATTAAAGCGATTTAATAAGCTTTTAAAGGCTCTTATAACCTACTAGATAAAGTTAAGTAATAGTTAGACCTAGATAAGGAAGTTATTACTATTTTTAAAGAGTTTAGATTGATTTTTAATAAAGTCCTAGAGATTATAATCTATAATAAAGTTACCCCTAAGCTTAATAAGATCTATAAAGCGATTATAAGTATAGGGTATATAGTGGGATATAATAGCTATAGTATTAATTATTAATACTATATTCGCAGACCTAAGAAAAGAATATTAAAGAAGAAAGTGCTTAGGAGGAAGCATAAGTTAGTATATTAGAAAGGTATCGAAGTTATTATAGCTATAGATACTACTTTCTCTTATAATAATTATAAACCTATACTAAATATACCCGTATTACTAATAAAAGATATTAATATAATATATAAGACGAAAGATAAGAAGATTTAACTTATTAATAACGCTATATTAGATAGTTTAACCCTAGATAGAGACCTAGAGTAGAAGTTAAAAGTATAAGTAAAGGCTAAGAAGAATTGAATCCTAGATCCTAGCGCCCTCTTTATAAGCCTAGTTATACTAAAGTATTTAATTATTAAGTAAGGAATAAGGCTTATAAGAGCTTAATAAGAAGCTATCTTAAAGACTATTAATTATCTATAGCGTAAAGAAAAGAAGCTCCTTTTAGCTATTCTTACTATAAGAGAGAAGGCTTTAGCCTAGGAATTTAAGTATTATAGCTTAATATACCCTTCTATTATACTTCTATAAATACTTCGAATAGTATTATATAAAGTATAGCAAGCAAAAGGAATCCTAATATTAAGAGGACTAGAGTAGGATATTATTATAATTCTAAAGGATAGACTAAAGAAGGGAATCCTTAAGCAAAGTTATATAGCCTATTATAATCCATTCTTCTTTATATAAAAGAAAGATAGTAAGATAAGGCTTATTAACCTAGCGACTAAGATAAATATAGTTATAATACGAGATATAGCACTAACCCCTTTAGTAAACGATTTCTTAGAAGACTTCGCTATATATTAACTATTATTACTACTAGACCTCTTCTTAGGATATACCTAAGTCTCGTTAAACCCTATAAGTAGAGACTTAATAACGTTCGTATTACCTATTAGACTACTATAGATATATACGTTACCTTAAGGAGTAATAAGCTTAGTTACTTAGTTTATACGGATTATAATTTGAATCCTATATAACCTTATCCCTAGCTACTATAAAGCCTTCTTTAATAATATTACTATTAAAGGACTAACTTTATAATATAATAAAGAAGAGATTAAGTCTTATCTAGGGATTTATAGATTTATTTTAAAATACTTATAGAACGTTAATAAGGTTCTAGTTAATTTAGAGCTAGTAGAGTATATAGTAGTAGTAGTTAAGTTATAATAGGCCTAGGAGGTAGTAATAATTATTAGCTATATTTATAATACTAATAGGCGTCGTCTAGAGGAAGCGAAGATAGTTAAGATCTATAAATAGGCTACTTATATTAATTTAATAGAGTTAAGGGCTTTCCTTAGGATTATAATATTCTATAGATCCTAGGTAAAGAACTACTCTACTATTATAAAGCTACTTACTAACTTACTTAAGAAAGATACCTTATTTAACTAGAAGGAGAAGTAATAAATAGCTAAAGATACCTTAAAGATAATACTTATAAGAGCCCTCATCCTCGTTACTATAAACTATAGCCCTAAAAGAGGAGATATCTGCCTTATAGTTAATACTACTAATATAGAATAGAGTAAAGTCCTAGGATAATTTATTAATAACTAGTATATACTCTCTCGCTTTAAGAGTAGTACTTAGTTAGAACTAGAGCTATTATATAACGCTAGGAAAAAGGAATTATATAATATTCTAAAGGCTTTAAAGAGGGTATATAACTATTCATATAGATAATACTTTATCTTAGAGATAAATACTTAGATATTAGTTATATAACTTAATAGAGTAGCTATAGACCTCCTAGGAGCCTTTATTATTCGCTAGATTATATAGATTTCAAATATTTAACTTCGAAGTAGAATATATCTATAATACTTAGTATATAGTAGCGGATAGCTTATTATAAAAACCCCGGGGACCTTCTAATATTATTAATAAAGAAGCTAAGGGGGAGATTAACTTTTAGATCGATTTATAGATCTTCTTTATAGATATAGAAGCTAGTTCCTTCTTTAATTAAGCTTAATACTATAGTAATAAGTAATATATAGAAGAGGTCCTAGTAGGAAATATAGAGGTTATTAGTAATATAATAAATATCCTAGACGTACTCCTTAATAATTTATAAACCTACTTAGTACGTTCTGAATAAATTATATACTATTTAATAATATAGAGACGCTCTCTAGGAATTTAACTAGTAAGGTATTATAACTTTAAAACTAGAGCGTTAGATTATTATATTTAGAACTACCTGCTTTTTATTAAACTAATAAATTAAAAGCTAATACTACGATAAGTTATTAATAATCCTAAGTAGTAGAAGAAGCTAATTATAAAGGCTTATAAAGAGAGTAGTTATTAAGGTAAGTAAACTATAGCTAGAAGACTATTTAATCGCTATATCTAGGCCAGTATATATATAGAGATTAGTAAATCCCTAAAAAGCTACCCTAATTACTAAGAGAGGAGAGCTTAATATATAGATAATATAAGGACTTATAGCTCCCTAAAGGGATTACATTTTACTAGGATCTCGTTAGATATATAGAGAGTAGGTAAGTAATACCTCGTCGAGGTAAGGGATTTGCTAATAAGATAGCCTAAAGCCTACTAGCTTAAGAGAGCAACTTTAGCTAAGATTACTAAGTTTATTTAAAAAGAGATTATCTATTACTACGGACTATATAGCGAACTCGTTAGTAATAGAGGGCTAGAAAATAAGGATATCATTATTAAACTTAATAAGAAATATAGTATAAGGAGGAAAGTAATATCTATATATAACCCGAGGGCTAATAGAGTAGTTAAGACTAATTATTAACTAATTACTTATATATTATTAATATAGACTAGAGGATAGAGGGATATTAACCCTTAACTATACCTTCCCGCTGCCCTATTTATAAACTAATCGAGCGTTTATATCTTAACTAGCTTTAGCCCTTTCTACCTATTATATAGGTTTAAGCCTATTACTCCTATTAAGACCCTAATACTAACCTAGAGGGTTCTTAATTAGGATTTAGTAATAATAAAGGAAGAGGAGGTTTAAATATATCTATAAGCCTTCCTAAACCTTAATAAGGGTAGAAAATAAGCTAAAAAGATAATTAATTAATAATATAAGAAAACTATAGAATACTATAATAGTTAATATAAGAGGGCTATAAGGAAGGAGAGGCTAGAGGTAGGTAATTTAATACTAGTATTTAATATTAAGGGTTCTATTAATAGGTTATCTATTAAAAGGCTTAACTCCTAGTAGTAAGATCCCTTCTATATCCTATTACAAGCTCTAAACGCTCTATTATATTAATTAGTAATATTAGTAGGTATTAAGGTTATTAGAAAAACGTTTAATAGGAATTAATTTTATAAATTTATTTAAGCTCCTAAAGGGTATTAGGAACTAAGTAATTTAGATATTTATAGATCTAATTTAGAAAGAAACCTAGCAAAAGTCTTCCTAGCGCTAAGGAATAAAGAGTATAATTATTATATACCTTAGGAAGAGGAGGAGGAACTAATAATACCTAGGGAAAGTAATTAGGAGAAAGAAGTAGACTTATTATAATTAGTAATATAATTAAAATAGTATTTAAAGGATTTAGAGAAAGTAATTAAAGCTTTAAAAGCTAGATAATAACTAGTTATTAAGATTCCTAAGATAATAAAGGAGAAAGAGAAGGAGTATATTAAGATAGAGGATCTAGGGGATATATAAGGTATTTTCTATTATAGCTTATTTTAATTAATAATTTATAGACTTATCCTTATTTTCCCTTCTTTTTATCTCTTAGTTTAAAAGTTTAAGATTCTAGGGATAATATTCCTAAACTTTAGGGATAAGGGTAAGAGATAGTATTAGTAACTCCCTACCTATTTAAAGCATGCCCCCTCGCTACTATTTAATATAATAATAGCTTAGATAACTTTAATATCTATTAGTAATTATAGTAAGGTTATTGAGTTCGGAATTACGCCGTAGCCCCTTCGTAAAAAGACTATAACAAATTCACCTAGTTCGCAGGCATAATTCGGGAAATATTATATAGGTATTTTAACCTATACCCTCTACTAGTTAAGGAAAATAATATAGGAACCTTATATATTCCTACTACTTATAAGCAAACCCTCTAAATATTACTATATAAAGTTAGATACGCGCTATACTAGGGCTAATTATATTAGAGCTAAACGGGCTACTAAGGCTCTCATAGTAACGCCCTCGCTAAACCTTCTAGTAAGGTAAAAGCTACTATATAAGATAACTTCTTAACCCAAAAGGTTAACCTTCTAGTAAGGTGTTAAAGGTACTACGAATACTACTATATAAGAAGTAACTCCTTAACTAAAGAGGTCTTTCCTAAGAGGTTCTTATAGCTAGAAGTATAAGAAGCTCTGCTATAAGCAGGGCCTTATACCTCTCCCTCTTCCTTATCCCTTAACTATATTA
>JAVHLU010000806.1:0-45667 GCA_036785755.1 Colletotrichum ledebouriae | reverse complement strand
GTGGGCTTTGTTTTAAGCTATATAAGGCTTTATTTAGCTTATATATTAAGCTATTATCCGTTGGATTATTATTATTATATATTAATTTATTAGTATTTTTATTATATGAGAAACCAGTAGGTATTCTTATATATAGGTCTTTATTAATATCTGCGTGGGTAAAAGCAGTAGTAACATCAAACTGCTTTAATATATAGTTATGCCTTATAGCAAATATTAATATAAATCTATAGCTTTCAGGTCTATAAGTAGTACTAAAAGTCTTAAGGTAATCTATACTAATATGTTGGTTAAAACCTTGAACTACCCAACGGGCTTTATATTTTATATTACTATTGTTATTATTATTATTATTATGTTTTATTTTATAAACCTAGCGGCCCCCTAGGGGATAAACTCCCCTAGGTTTAGGTATTATATTCCAAGTATTATTATCTTTAAGTTGTTTTCAATAGTAAGTAATTTATTAAGGATGTACTAAATAGGTTTATAAATTATTAAGAAGTATATCTAGGATATTTATTATATTACTAATAACCTCTATATTTCCTACTAGGACCTCCCCCATATATTACCTATTACTATAGTATTAAGCTTAAAGGAACTAGCTTCTATATTTATAAAGAAGATCTATAAATTAATCTAGGAGTTAATCTCCCCCTTAGCTTCCTTATTAATAATATTAGAAGGTCCCTAGGGTTTTTATAATAAGCTATTTATTATTATATTATAAGTATTATAGATATATTATATTTTAAAGTTCAATATTTAAATCTATATAATCTAGCGAGTAATAAGAGCTCCTAGGAGGTTTATAGCTACTCTATTAAGTTATATAATTAATATCTAAGTATCTATCTCTAGGATAAAGTATTATCTATATAAATAGTTATATGCTCTCTTTAAAACCTTTAGAATACTATATATTCCCTTTTTCCTAGCATTATATAATAGCTCTAGTTCTAACTAAGTATTACTCTTAAAGCGAGAGATTACGCGCTAGTTATTAATAAATTATCCTAGGACTCTACCCTATCCTATATTACTAGTATTAACTATAAAATAGATATCTCCTCTTTTAGAGCTATAGTTTATAGTAATTAGGATTAGGGCCCTTATATATATTATCTTTAAGGTATTTATAGCTATTTATTACTCCTCCTCCTAGCTAAATAAGGTATCTTTCTTAAGTAAGTTACTAAGTAGCCTTATAATAAGAGAGTAATCCTTTACCTAGGATCTATAGAACGTTATAATCCTAAGGAAAGCCTTTAACTCTATTAAATTAGTATAAGTAGCCTATTTATAGATCTTAACTATCTTCGCTTCCTCTAGATAACGCCTATTAATACTATAAATATAGCTAATAATCGTTACTACTTCCTAGGCTTACTATAACTTAACTACTACTATTATATACTCTACTAGTTCTAAATTAACTAGGACCTTATTAATATTCTATAAATATTCTAAAATAAATCTATTAATCCCTAGATAAGACTTAATCTCTTCTTTATTATATTATAAAGTTAGTCGTTTAATAGTAATATTATTAAGGAAGTCCTTATAGTAGCTCGGGATAAGGTCGTATAGGATTCTAATTATAACCTATATAAACTAAGTAACTAAGCTTATTACTCCTTAAGGTAATATATATATCTATAGTAGTTTAATAAGTAATACGAATATCGTTAAGTCTCTACTTATAGGGTCTAAGGGGACTTAGTTATATCCTAAGAAGAAGTCTAGTAGCGATAATAGTTAATATATAGCGAAGTCTTCTAAAAGATTATTTACTAAAGGGGGTAATACTATATCTTATATTATAACTATATTTTTCTTAGTCGCTAAGTTAATAAGCTTTATCTTACTATCTTTCTTTTATATAAGGAAGAATAGATTATAATAAGCTATATAACTTTACTTAAGGATTCCTTTCTTTAGTCTATCCTTTAGAATTATAATAATATTTTATTCTAGTCCTCTTAATATTAGGATTCCTTTTGTTTATTATACTCTATATAATTCTATTTAAGTTATTTATAGAGGTATAATAGAAGGGTATATAGAGCTATAATACTTAAATTCCTAAGCTAAAGCCCTCTCTCTTATTATAAGAATAGCTAAAAGGAGCTTTTTTTTCTTTAGGCTATAAATAATTAATAGTCTTTAGGATAGCTTCTTATTAAGCTCTTATAAGCCTTATTCCTTATTTAATAATTAAAAACTTTAGTATAACTAGGCTTATAAATAGGGCGCTAGGATCTAGTATTATATTCTCCTTAGCTCTTACTTATATTTTTAATTTCTACTCTAGGTCTCTATCTAGGGTTAAGCTATCTAATATAGCGTTATTAATAAGTTAAATCTTCTTATATTTTATCTTATATATTATATTAATATCTTCTATTAGTAATA
Source organism: Colletotrichum ledebouriae (assembly GCA_036785755.1). Lineage (NCBI taxonomy): Eukaryota > Fungi > Ascomycota > Sordariomycetes > Glomerellales > Glomerellaceae > Colletotrichum > Colletotrichum ledebouriae. Next base: position 43,249 of record JAVHLU010000806.1, on the reverse strand, counting down.
TAGGTAGTATTAGTATAGGTTTATAATTATTATAAGAGAAAATAGTATCTATAGCTATAATAACTTTAATACCTCTCTAATATACTAATTTATACTTCCTCCTAGGTACTTTCTTCTTTAATATTCTTTTCCTAGGTCTATAAATATAATATTAATAATTAATACTATAGCTATTATATCCTACTATATACCCTATACTTATAATCGCTTTATAGATCTTATTAAGTTTAGAGGTAACTTCGTTATAGATTATAATCTCTAGAATTTTATTAAAAATTAATCTAAACTCTTTAAAAATAGTATTAACTTCCTTATCTAGGTCTAATTATTATTTGACTTTATTTAGTAGGTTATAAGAGCCTTTAAAAGCTTATTAAGTCGCTTTAATATCCTAGTATACCGTTATACTCCCTAGTATTATATCTAGCTCTTCTTTATCCTTAGTATTATTAACTTACTAATTATCTCTTATAAAATCTAAGCTTCTTTATATTATATTAGGTTTATTAGTAGTAGCCTCTATTTCCACTCTTCTATAAGAGGTAAGAGGGTATATTAACGCTAAGAAGAAATAAATTAGTTTATCTTAGTAATAATTTCTAAGAAGTGAGTAGTTAAGTCTCTTATATAGAATAATAATAGGATATTAATCTTAATATTCCTAAACTAGAGGATTCTAATAATCTAGTTCTATATATAATCTAGCGTTATTAAGTCTTTAAGATAAAGGGAGCTCCTAGTACTAGGTCCTTATTATAAGTATTTTTAGGGAAAATTAAAAAAAGTAATATCTTAAATCTAATTACTACTAATATAAATATCATTTATAATTATACTTATAAACTAGGTCCTCTACTCCCTATTAGTAATCCCGCGGATCCCTATATTTTTCTTAACTATATCGCTCTATAAGCCTAGGCGCTTAATATAACTTTTACTAATAAGGTTAATAGCAGAGCTACTATTAATAATCCCTCTAATTAGTATATTTATAAGGCTATAAAGGGTAGGAGTAATCTACTAGTAGGTTATAATAAGGTCTAGGATAGTAATACGTCTTAGTAATAGAAGTAATACTAAATCCTAATCTTCTATTATAATACCTATTTTAAAAATAGGATTAATTATATAATAGTTAAATTAAATTACCTTAGTTTATAAATCCTTAGGTAAGTCTATAGAGATAATAGCGAAAGTCGCTTTGCCTTTGGAATAGTTCTTATTATTATTCTATCGATCTATTTATTCCTATAGTTCCCTATTATTAACTCCTATTTTATTAAATTAATCTAGGAGCGTTATCTTAGTAGGAATAAAAACCTCTTATACCTTTAAGTTATATCAATCTTTATACTTATTAATTAGGCCTCTGGCCACTGCATAGTGATTTTACCTGCTTAAGTGCAATAGACCTTCTAACTCCGCGCCTCCTGACAATACATAGCCTTCGGTCACGTGATTGTAACTCTCCTAACCACAGCCGCACTTATACGTGCCCATAGCCTCACGATCTTTAACTTCACATCGATAACAACGTGGTTTTTTAGCGCAGGCCGTACTTACCGACGTTCGCCTGGACCGCCTAGGCTACCTCTGCCTTAGCAATACGGGGGACCTGCTTAAAGAAGGGCTACTCTATAGGGTATATAATAACCTGCTAAACTTCTACTACTAAGTTTACTTACTTAGCTCTAATACTATTACACCTTATAGAGTCCCCTATAGGGGTATTAAGGTAAGCCCTCTTAAGGGTTATATTAATAATATACTCTCTATATATAGCAGAGTAGTTAATAAAGGAGTAGGTTTTATTTATTATATTAAGGCTAAACTCTCTAGTAACCCCCTCTATATTATTTATACTAAAGGGCGTGCCTTGCTTAGGCTTAGCGTATTTATATATAAGGTCTAGTATTAATATAATTAAGGATTTAGTATAGGTTATAAGGATATAGATAAGGAAGAGGGAGAGGTATAAGGCCCTACTTATAGTAGAGCTTCTTATACTTCTAGCTATAAGAACCTCTTAGGAAAGACCTCTTTAGTTAAGGAGTTACCTCTTATATAGTAATATTCGTAGTACCTTGCTAGAAAGTTAACCTTTTAAGTTAAGGAGTTATCTTATATAGTAGCTTTTACCTTTAATACCTTACTAAAAAGTCGACCTTTTGGGTTAAGGAGTTATCTTTTATAGTAGCTTTTATAGCACCTTACTAAAAGGTTTAGCGAGGGCGTTACTATAAGAGCCTTAGTAGCCTATTTAGCTCTAATATAATTAGCCCTAGTGCGGCGCGTATCTAACTTTATATAGTAATATTTAGAGGGTTTGCTTATAAGTAGTAGGAATATATAGGGTTCCTATATTATTTTCCTTAACTAGTAGAGGGTATAGGTTAAAATACCTATATAGTATTTCCCGAATTATGCCTGCGAACTAGGTGAATTTGTTATAGTCTTTTTGCGAAGGGGCTGCGGCGTAATTCCGAGCTTAATACTTATTAATTATAGCTTTAGTAGTATTATAGATTATTCTATTCTAATTAGACTAGTTCTAATAAAGGAAGGCTTTAGGGATAGCTACCTTCTTATTTACTCTCTTACTATATAGTTTAAAAGTAAGAATATAGCTAGTCTATAAATTACTATATTAAATCCGAGGCTTATCTTATTTATCCTGCCTCTACTACTTAACTTATTCCTTAGGGGCGTCTAGTAATATAGCTTCTTTAGCTTCTTCCTTATTATCTAGTAGCTCTATAACTCTCTAGGTAATTTTAATAAGAAGTTTTTAAATTATACGTAGGTCTACTATCTAAGGAGACTAGTAATAACAAGTATTATAAGGTTTTATATAATAACCTCCAGCTTTCTCTTTTTCTATAGTAGTAATATCTTCTACTAGGTTAAGATACTAGTTCTTTAGCTTAAAGCTAAAGAACGTTATATCTATAAAGCTATATAATTATATAGTATTTTTTAATAAATTCGTAAGGCTAATAGATAGTTTAGGGTATATCTTATTATAACCAATTACTCTTATAACCTTATCTTAAAGCTTTAGCTACTACTTTTCTACTAACTTACTTATAATAACTATATAATATATAAAGGTATCCTTATTAATTAGGATATACTTTAAAACTATCTAGCTATTAGTTAATTTATAGTTATAGCCTTTATAAATAATACCCGTCTTAAGCTTAGTACTTATATCTAGGGTACTAATAAAGTAGTAAGGGGATATATAGTAGTAGACCCTATTCTAGCTAGCCTCGAGATACTTAATATAGCTAATAATAATATAGTTAATAGCGCTATAAAACTAGTAAGCCCCTATAGCTTAAAAACGTATATACTATAGTAGTTTATCTTACTAGAAGCCTCTATAGCCTCCTCTTACTCTACCTCTTCTAAATCCCTAGTATTACTAATATCCTCTTTAGTAATCTCTATATCTAGCTTATAAGTAAAAGTATTACTATTATTAGTATTAAGTCTATAAATAGTCCTAAGATTATTATTTATAAGGTTTAGTAGCTTTTATAGTATTTAAATTAAAAATATTATCTCCTTAGCTAGTAAGTCTCTTAATAAGGGTTAAGATATCTATCTTATAATTAGCCCTATTAATACTTAGGGTCCTAAAGTTCTCTATAAGAGAGTTAATAATTAAGCTAGTAGTCTAGGCTATAGAGGGTTCCTTAGCTTTAGCTCTCTACTTTATTAGAATTATCTTTATAGGGACTTAAAGCGTTATTATTAGTTTAGGCTTAATAAAGCTAGATAACTATTAAAGTTCCTAATAGGTTATAGACTATTTAATTAAGGTATCCTTTATTATAACTTACTACTTTAAAAAAACTTTAGTAAGCTAGTAGCTAAGACTTTAAGCTATAGCTCTTATAGCTCTCTTAAAAAAGTAGTATTAAGTAATATAAATAAGCTTAGTATTAGTAAGTTCTAGGTCTTTATACTAGATAGCTCTCTATTAAAGCTATTAAATAATAGTAATTAACGCTATAACCTAGGAAGGGTTATTATCCTTAATATAAGATCCTATAGCTACGTTCTAAAGGTTCTTATTAGGGTTCTAATAAGACTTTAGGTTTATAAATCGAAATTAGTATAGAAGTTTCTCCTTAGCTTCCTTCTAGGTCTTAGCTTTATTAATATAAGATCTTACTATATCTTAATAATTACTAGAGCTATATATATAGACCTTATTCTTTATATTATTATTAGTCTTATAGTAAAGTTTTAAAAAGCTCTTATACTTAGTACTAAAGTCTAAGATATTAATACTAATAAACTTAAGCGCTCTAGTTAAATAGGGAGTTATTATTATAATAATAAGGCGTCTTATAAGGAGATTAGTAAGGGCTATAATATTCTAATTAGTATAACGTCCTTTAGGGGAATATAGAGTGCTTAAGGGTATTATTCCTATCCTAGAGGTAGAATTCGCAGACCTATTTATATTATTATTAGAGGCTAGCTATCTTATAGCATAAAGTAATATCTCGCTAGATAAAGCTCCTATAAATCTCTCTTTAGGCTATTTCTCCTTATTAGAAGAGGATTTAATATCTAAGTTAGCTAAGGAAGAAGAAGATATAATATTTATAGGTTTATAAATATTAAAGTTAATATTATATAGTTAAAGTAATAGAGTCTTCTAGCTAATAAAGTAAAGTTATTATTATAATATCTTCTAAATAGAAAGATAAAGGAAGTAGTTATAACTTTCTTTAAATAAAATAAAAAAAGAAATCGTATAAACTAAATAATTAAATAAATATAGGAAAGGTCTAGCGACCTCGATCTTATTACTCTAAGCTCTTATAGATCTATTTTAAGTCTTATTACTTAATATAGAAAGGTCTTCCTAATAACGCTCCTATCTTAGAAGAATTTATAGCTTTATTATATTAGTATCTCTTAAAAGTTAGTATATTACTCTTAGTACTTAGGGCTATAATAGTAAGGGGTTTGTTAGTCTCTAGTTACTAATCTAGTTAATCTTGCTATACCCGTTAGCTTAGTAAGGCTACTAATCTCTATATTAATATTATATATAGCTATCTTAGCTACCTTAGCTATAACTTACTAGTTAAATAACAGTAGTTATAATAATATATAAGGGGTAAGGAAAGGAATATACTCGCTAGAACCTACTAATAGTATATAAAAAGAGAGAAAGGGAGGATTTTATAATCTATATCGTTCTTACTTTAATTCTATAAGAAAGCATAGTTATTACTATTCCCTCGGAACTAAGGTAGGTCTATAAATATCTTCCTCTCTTTCAAACTACGTTTTTTATTATTATTTATATCGCTATTATTCGTTATTTATAGATTTTTTAAGCTATTATTATATTTAAAGTAGATTAATTATATATATATATATACTAATAGTAGGGATATATAGACGTAGCGAAGGCACCTAGCTCTCTAAGAAGCCTATAAAAGCTATTAAAAAGAGCAAAAGAATCCGCCTCTAGGTACTATTAGAAAGGGGCTAGAACTAGTAAGAACGATAAAAGATAATAAATAATATAACTCTACTTATAAATAAGTAAGAGTATTAAAAGTAGGCTTAAAAGATATATAGAATAATTTATAGATCTAATTAAAAGAGACTATCTAAATTAGGTATAGATTTACTAAGAAAATACTAGAAAACGAGGTATAGGATTATCAAGGTACTAATTATAATAATATATAATTAATAGTAAAGTCCGCTACGCTCCTCTCCTCTACGCTCTACTCTATAATCTTCTTATAAGAGGTCCGTGCGCTAAGGGAGGTTTTCAAAAGCTGCGCAGCCAAGTCTATCTTATCCTATCCTAATAGAACGAGGGAAGACTATAAGAGGAAGGTCCGGGAGGTCCTCTAGAGGCTAGTAAATATAGACCTAAATCTTAACCTTGCGAAGTACGAGTTCTTAGTTAAGAGGATTAAGTATATAGGGTTTATTATAATAATAAGAGAGGGTCTCTCTTATAACCCTAAGAAACTCTAGGTAATTACTAAGTAATTACCCCCTACCTCCCTAAAGGGGGTCTAGAGCTTCCTAGGGTTTATAAATTATTATAATATATTTATATTAGAATATAGGGATATTATTAGACTAATTATATTACTTATTAAGAAGAATATAATATTCTAGTAAGGAGATAATTAAGAACGAGCTTTCTTATAGCTTAAATAGCTTTTTAATACCTAGCTAGTACTCTACTAGTTTAATCTAGAAGATAAGATTATTATTAAAACTAATTATTTAGGATTTATACTAAGAGGGGTGCTCTTATAAGTAAACCTAGAGGGTACTTAGTATCCTATAGCGTTCTACTTATAGAAGCTCTTACTTATAGAGTATAACTACCCTATTTATAATAGGGAGCTCCTAGTAATCCTTTCTTACCTATATATATAGAGGGTAGAGTTATATAATATAACTATTTTAAAAGTAGTAACTAATTACTAGGGGTTTAAATACTTTATAAAGAAGTAGCGCCTTATAGAGCGCTAGAGCTAGTAAGTAAAGGAGCTATCCTAGTATGATTTTACTATTAAATATTACTCTAATAAGGAAGTAATAGCCCCTAATACTATCGCTTAAAGAGAGTAGGATATACTATAAGGGTAAGATAATAAGTAGAAGTAGGGGAGGGTCTTATAGCTAATACTAGACTATACCTACCCCTATAAGGACCTTATAGTTAGCCCCCTAGTAAGGAGAAGTTAGAAGGGTTATACTAATATCCTAGATATTATAATCTTTAATAGTAACCCTAAACTATAGGCGTTATAGCTAGAAACTATAAAGAAAGATATAATATTAAAGCTATATATTATATAATTACTTACTAGCTTTAGAGCTTCTAATTAGATATAAAAGCTAAGGTCTAAATTAGTAAGTATAATATTAGTAGTTAGGGGAGACTAATATTTAAGGGGAGGCTATAGGTACCTAGTGGGGTAGATAATAATAACCTACTAGGGGAGCTCTATATAAAGATTATTTAATAGAGCTATAACTTAAGTATAACTACCTACCTAGGCTATAATAATATACTAGAAATAGTAAGCTAGTAGTTCTATTAGCTAGGATAATTATAAATAATATAGAGATTTATAAGGAACTATAATATCTATAGAGGGATATATATCTAGAGGTAAGCTAAGAGGGGCTTCCTAAAGCCCCTATTAATACCTACTTAGTTATACTTAGACCTCTTAATAAACTTTATTATAGATTTATTACTTATAAAGGATAATACTAGCTAATACTTATAGGTTATAATAAATAAGCTAGGTAAGTTAGTAATATTAGAGGAGATAAGTACTATAGAGGTAGAAGCTTATACTTACTAGTTCTTTACCTCTTATTTCTAGTTCTATAAGTTCCTATATAGTATTATTAGTAATTAAGGGTTTAACTAAGTAAGCTACTTTTAAGCTAAATTCTACTACCTTATTAGTATAAGGAGGTTATTAAGTACTATATACTACCTATAGACTAATAGTAATATTAAGAGATAAAACTAGGAGATATAAGCTATCTTATAGGTATTTATAACCTAGGTATAGGATAACTAGAGGTAGCTCCTACTTAGTACCTAGCTAGTACTCTATAATAGAGTTAGTAATATAACTAGGCTCTTACTATTCTTCTTAGAATATAGGTACTATACTAACCCTATACCTATAGTAGATAATATAATAAAGGAGGCCCCCTCTAGGGATATAGTAGCTACCCTCCTAGTAATAAGACTATAGGAGGTAATAGACTTTATTTAAATAAGGATTATAGCTACTAAATAGTATAGTAAGGAGAATATAAATTAGTATAGGATACTTATAGAGGAGTACTAAGTAAGTAAGAAGATTTAGCTTTTAATAGCTAATTATAAGAGCCCTAAGCCTAGTAAGAAGCTATTATAGTTATATTATAAATATAGTATAGTTAGAGTCCTAAGCCTATATATTATTAAGTTAGATATACCTAGTAATATCTACCTAAGGTTCTATATAAACCTCCTCTAGAGGGTACTAGAGGACCCCTTACCTATATAAATAAGGGTAGACCCCTAGCTACTACTAATTATAGCTAATAATAGCAAATTTAAGTAGTATATAGAGGAGATATATATAGCGTAATAGAAGGTAATTAGGCGAGGGTAGAGGCACGAGGTCCTAGTTAAGTAGGAAGGGTATATAGAGCCTACCTAGGAGCTTATAGAGGCTATTATAGAGATTACTATAGTAAATAGGTATAAAGCCCTATATAAGCTAGTTATAGATAATAATAATAACCTAGCCTATGCCTAAGGGGGGACTAGCTAGGAGGGGGGATAGTATTATAAGCTACGCCTAGGTTAAGCCTACTTAGGCTTCTACCTAGGTTTACTACTTTAAGGAGCTACTTAGGGCTTACTTAGTTATTCCCTATAAACTAGCGAAATCTCTACTAGAGAGGAAAACTTCCCCTTTTCCTCTTTAGCTTAAATAAATAGTATTATAGCAGCCTCCTATTAAATAAACTCAGGTCTAACCCCTCGTATCTATTATACTAAGTCTAGATATATATTATAGGGTGCGTGGATCTATATATATATCCGTCCGCTAGGTATGGGCACCTAACATATATAGAGGTAATTATACTTTCTCATATAAGTTTAACCCATATTATATGCTCTATTATATATAATATACTTTATTTAATACCAAGAAAGCTACTACTACCTCCTACTCTTCCGCATTTGTAAAAAGTATCGTCGACCTCAATGGCCTCACATCAGAGGTTCTGAGAACCTTGGGAGTCGACATGAGAGGGGAACTGTTTACATTAGACGTTGATGATTGTTTGTGTCAGAGCGAGAGACTCCTTGCTTTCGGCCAGGTCGCCAAACGCTTACTGATCCGGGTGCCGATGCAGGGAGTTGGTTGTTAAGCAATCGCGCCGCGGGGGAGAATGTAGTGACAGCTGAAAGTCCCTCCGAAAGAGAAATCGATATTTCCCCCGACCCCAATTTCCGTTGTGATTATGCGTTTGCCGCAAATAACACCTGGCATCAGTGATAGAACAAACTAAAACCGAATTTGCGGATGTGCTGAAGTTTCTTCACTGAAACCTCCACGTGTGTTCTAGAAATAAGTTTCACACAGCTGCTGCACCGATGGCTTGATTAGGACTGTGATTAATCAATCCTATTGGGTTTTGAACAAGATAGACCAAGGATTAAAGGCAGCATCAGGCATTCTTTCATGTTTGATTTACTCAAACTTCCTGAAATCAGTTGTTTGGAGCGTACTAAATTTGATTCATTGCGAAATGGTAACCCGAATTATTGAACGACAGCCTCATGAGCGGTGTTACTATTGTTGAACTCATTATACATCAGCGACTCCAATCTTTGTGCCGTGAACTCGAATTATCATTTTCCTCTCGTGATATATATTCGTCCCACGGCCTCTTCCCGAAAGATATACGATCTAGAGGTGCCATAATTTGCCTTGAGCAAGGTCAGAGAAGGGACAAGACCCAGGCGAAAGAACGAGGTACGTATGCCCAACCTTTCCTCCCTTGCGACCCATACGGTGCTGCGACTGAAGGAATATGACGAACCAGAGGTACGGATTAGGCTGCATAGAAATCATCAATGAATGATCGGCCCTTCATGAGCATCCCCTACGTGCTTTTTGTTATTTTCGTTACTCGATACCTACACCAAACAGCCTGCCCTTCGACCAATGAATCAATTCCGGCGGCTATGCGGTCTGTGTCGTAGGTTCCTTTTAAGCAACCACGTCATGTGACGCAGGAAAGCATCCTGAGCTTCTTCAAAACGCTCACCCAAGCTTGATTTCGGGGCGGGCTGGGTGTCGTGCGATGCGCAGATCTCAAAGCTGCAGTGGGGTGGCCTAATTAACCGGCGCAGGCTCTCTGGAGTCCGGCCAAGGGTCAAAGCACGTGAAAAGATCGGACGAAAGTTTTCGTAAATGATCTCCGCCATTAAACACGCGCTCTGGCACCATTTATTGGGGAATATGCGGCAATCTGCCCCAGTGTTTGATGTAACAGCTGTTCACCCGGAAAGCTTGTAGATGTGTGCAATCGGCCAAAAGCCTTGCCACTCTTCTAGAATCTTTCATTCGGTAACAGGATGGCTCGTGCTGCACAGAATACAGGCTCTCGTGAGGGTATCGACGCAGGGATATGTACCGTAGGTTCGCGCGATTTTGTGGCCCAATATCTCTCAGCCAATGCAGAAGGTCTTCCATGCTTTTCAAGCAAAAGTTGCCCGAGTATAACATGTTGATTGTTTCGTTGTGAATAGCTCTGCAGATCCTCAAAAGGGGAAACTTGAAATTTAAGTCTGGATGAACTTTGACCATCCTGTTACAAACTGTCAGTTGTTGTGCCCTGAGTACGATACATAGGACTCAGCTCTTACCGGCCATAGATTTCTTCATCAGATTTTGACAGAACAAGCTGGTAGATTTGGTTCCGGAGTTCTGGTGGGAGCTGTCTTCGTGAAGTCAGTGACCCTGGCTGTGCCGCAAAGTTTCATCGAAGGAGGAACACTTACAGAAAAGGGAAATAGTCTTTGGAGATGCGCCTTTTGTTCCTTTCTGATCTTCGCAGCTCCCCCAACCAATCTCGGGATGAGCGCCGTTGGCGTTTGATTCGTTGCGGCATTTGGAACGACTGCTTTTGAGCGTGTTCGTGGGAGGAATTGCAATCTTTGCTGGGAATGCAAACATAAACAATGCCTTGAAATAGTTTCAGCAATGGATAGGAATGGTCTGAGGTAGACAGCGGCCGGAGTGGAGGGGCTTAATAAGTCAAATTTAGCTTTTCTTCCTGAGAGCACCGCTGTGGACGAACCTTTGGGGCCAGGGCAAGAAATTTGAAGTTGGCACAGCTGGAGGCTTTGATTCGTCGTAGACCCTATCTTCCATAGTTCCAATAAAGACACAAACATAAAGTTCCGAAAATAGCAAACAAGCAGCCTTGAACCACATCACCGTTGCGGTGTAAAGGCGCCGTATATCTCTCCCAATTACTGAGTCATCTGTCCCAGCAATACTTCCATGTGCTCGACCAACGCATCCTCAGCTGCGCTCAGCTGTTTTCGATTCAGGGACGTGAGAAACCCTGCGTGAGGACCATACTTGATGTCCCACTCTCTGTCCTTGAAGTTCCCCCGATGAACCTTGAGAGATCTGCAAGCCTGAGCAGTGGTCTGACCGCGGGCCACAGCTTGTCTAAGAAGAGAGCGAAAATCGTTGAATACAATCTTCGCAATAATACGAGCATCAGTCATCCAGCTTTCATTCCATAGGAAGTCGAGGTCGGGAGTTTGATAAATAGTGGTGTATCGGAAGTTCATGCTCAATAGCTCGAGGTGCTCAGAACCTGCAAGCATTCTGGCAACTTGTCTTGATGCTGACCTGTACAACGACTGGTTGCCAACATGGGGCTTGAGCTTTTGCGCTCTCGGCTTGAGTGGGAAACTAGCAGCTTGAACGCCTTGAGTCAACTTGATGAGCCGCAGATGTTCTGTGTTAGTGCCGATCATCCGGAGCCAGTCTGCAAGGTCCTCCATGGTGTCAAGACTGAAGGCGCTTGAGTAGAGAATGGCTGTCGCGTCGGCGTGAACCGTTTTGCATGTTCGAAGAATGGAAGCGGCGACGAGGTTCCCTCGTCGCTAGGGCTGCTGTCGCAAGTGCTTTCCGTGGCTAGGAATGGAAATGACGACGTCCTCGCGAATGTGAATCGGTCTATTGCGGAGAAGCAGAGTGTGATATATCATGTTGCGAATTTCCGGCGGAAGTGACCTGCACCATTGATTAGCTTGAAGATGGCATGGAAGTTGGTCATCGGTGCTTACAAGAAGGACATGCGACTGTTGCTGTTGCATCTAGTTTTCTTGCAATCAAGTTAGCGAGTGTTAGAAAAAGACCAACCAGGAAACTGTAATATCACGACTGTTGAGAAATAATTGTTGATTACCCTCTTCTGCGATCCCGACGAGTCCTGATAGGTACCGCGCGAGGTAGTCGTCGGCAGCTTGCGCTTGATTACCGGTGCAATGACCTGTCACTGGTGGTTGGGTGAAACTTTTAATACAGAGGTAAGAAATTTGAATGGGGTTTCTACACTTAAGGAAATGGCACCTCATATCATCTGCCGCCACAGGCATCTCTTGGACAGGTACAAATCTATTTGTATGGCGAAGAAACTAGAAGTCTCCTGTAGCAAGTCATGATTGATCAAATATTCGTTGATACGACAAGTCATGCTACAACAGCTTTGGAAGTCAGTTCCATTCAAATGATGTGTCCCTCTCGCTCATCGAGACCTCCTTCCATCCCAACAAAGAAACATTTTCCCACCCCAAGGCATCACAGGTGATGGTGCCTTTGAAAGACCGACAATCGCTGCCAGAAAAAACGAGATATCCCCTGCCAGTCTCGGTTGTTTCCATCACAGCATCCACTTGGACATTCGACGTCCCAATGTGTCCCACCCGTCCCTTCCATTGGAACCAGAACTTCGGGGATCGAAAGCTGTTCTTCTCGAAATTCTTGAACCTCGAACTTTCTTTTGCTTCCTCGGTTCTCGGGCCATTTGGATCGGTCTCCCCGTGACCATCCTTCTCGTCGAGGTCACTTCCGCTCTGTTCGCAACCAGACACAGCATTGTACGAAGCTGCAGACTCGATATCGTCTTGGACTTCCACGTTTTCTTGCTGTCCCTGTTCAAGTTGTCTTATCAACTCTTCCAGAACTTTTCTGCTCCCCGTCAAAACCAAATTTGCGTCAAGTAGCCCAGGCAGACACAGCCTTCCGAGGAGGCCGCGGCCGTCGTCCGAAAGTCGGAAGATATCCATCAGGGATTCTGCGGTGTTCTCCCGAAGCCTTCTCGCATTCGAACACTCGATTTTGTATTTGCCAAGGGTCTTTTTGACTTCGAATGCACCTCTGCCACGTCGTCCACGGTTTGCCCCATCCTGAGACTTGCTCACCCGATTATGGATGTGCCGTGATGTAAAGACTGCTTCTTGCCAGTCTGCCATAACGAAATTTATGATTACGGAAAAGAATGATCTTCAATGGTGATGAGACATGCAGGGAACATCGGTTTGCCGTTTCAATCGAGATGATAACATGGTCTGCTAAAGTTCATGTCGCCCACTATTTGTTCCAAAATTGCATGCTCGGGCTCGAGTCTTGACGTCATTTGTCTTTGGGGCGGATTCCACACTTCTTACCATACCTCAGTTGTCGATCACGCCCTGAACGCCACTATGATGAAAAGGGCGCAGTTCACACACACTTTAGACATTTTCTAGCTAACCTCTCTTTTCTACTAGAGAAGACTTAGGATGTGATCCTCTTGAATCTACAGTACGGTCCACGGTTCAAAAAGTACATCAACGTAGCCTTGTTTATTGTTATTATTATTATTCTTTTACAGATGGTGCTTCTCTAGAGCCGCTCCTTAGTATACCCTGTAAAAAAAGGGGGTGCTTTAGAGTGTTTAAATAGAGAGGGTATGTACTACTACTAAATACGGTATAGTCCCTTAAAGAATGAATTTTGGATTTGCTCTAGAGTTTTGCTAACTATGGATCGTACCGTAGTTTTGAGCCGATCAAAACTTGAGTTCAGGTACAGGCAAGACTTTCATGCTACTCTAAAAGTTCCCTGATGAACAGCGGCGTTAAACCTATATTTCAGATGCAAATTACTCCTTCCTCTCTCATAGGCATCAGGCGACAGCGGGCTTAAGACCGAATTTCGTTGGATCAATACCTCCAGCTCAATAGTAAGCACGGAACACATCAGCGCTTTCAACACAACCAAGACCCACGTTAACCAGGCGCACAAGGCGGAACTGCTGCCACCCCACTATCTGTCTCCTTCGCCAACCCCAAGCAAAGATCACCGGACGCAACAGACTTGGCTATACACAGCTTCGACAATGGGACGATTCAATGACCGTGCAAGGCAATTGGTTGCCGTACTTATCCGTATCAAGGGCGTTAAGAAGGAAGAACCGGAACACGACACCGAGGTCGACACCAAGGTCGACGCTAGAGTCGACAACAAAGTCGACTGTTGCATGTGCTGCCATGGTCTCGAAGCCTATACAGCTCCTGAACATAAATCGACCGTAGCGGCCAAAAAGGGATGGGCGTATCGCCCAAATGCCGAGTTCCCCTGGAGACTCGAGCAGGTGGTTGAGAAGGAAGAAAACTGGCGCGGAACCTGGGTCCTGGAAGTGAAGGACCTGCGGGCGATGGATTGGGGCACTAGCCACGTGCCCAAAGCCGATGGTAACGGACGAGGAGGGCGGTATCAGAGGCAGCCGACGCGCCATCTGCCTTTTCCGGCCGATGGAGATGGGTACCGAGAGGCGTTGACCGGAGGCCAGGACGACCTGATGGTGCAGCTTGGGAAGCGATAGGGGCTAGGACACGGGCGAAGAAAAGCCATCGCTAGTACGATGCTTACACGTTGTCGACTGGAGTGCATTTGCTTCTTCTATAGGGCTTTCTTCTACATTGATTACGAAGCAAATGCAAGTGTTCCGAGTAGCGCTGCTCCAGGAACTACAGTAGCATGCCAAGACCAGAATAATACGACAACAGATTGACAATATCTCGAGTACCAGCCAGTCTGTGATGAAACCGGGCCATGGGCGAGAGTATATAGTACTCGGCTCGGGAGAGGCAATTTCATGGTAAGCACACTCCAGAAATACGGGTTTATCAAGCGTGGCAGTCAGCGTCTTACCAGGATCACGGTCGGAGATAAAGATCGGGAAGAGTTGAAGACTGAATATGCGTCCCAGGTACGGCTGCAGGGCTGTAGAAGTTGGCCTCCGGATTTTGCGCGTGGGATAGGGAATTGGACGGTTCTGAGCTCGCTGATGAACTGCATCCTCCGGATCCAGTCGACCTGGTGAACCGTCTAGACGTTGTTGGCCTTCTCCAAGATATCGACAGTAATCGCTTACCACCTTCCAGGCTACAGCGTAGGCTAATTCTCCATCTTCCCCTAGAACACGAATGCCAAGAGCAGACATACAACAACGGCCGGCTCGTAGTCCGCGGGCACGTTGTTACTCATAGACGACCTCCATAAGGCCGAAACGGGGCGTGACACAAAGCTATTCAAGTCATCCACCAACCTATATGTATTCACCATCGCCGGCTCTTTTCATGGACTTCGTTTTGTCACTGCTCATGGGTCGATGGACTCTCGCAATATAGATTTTGCCTCGTGGTGGTACAGCACTTATGGCATGTTTGGCTTCATTCGGACCCGCACCCGGGTAAGTAAGACTTCTCAAGAGGCTCGCTCAGCCACTGCCAAGTGACGTAGCCCTTGGATCACTGAGAAATTCATCGCTGAAGAGATGAGTGACTTATACGCCGCTGGAACAAGGGCAGACATCAAGTAGACTCTTGGTGGGTGACGAGGTGATTCCCGCCGGACTTTATGACCTGCTCTCGCTTAGAAAACTCCGTCTGTCATGCGATCCTCATTGGATTGCCCTAAGGCCCCCAAGCGTGCGGCTGCGTGATCGCAAGAGGGCATCCGGGCTTGCTGCATCGTGAGGCAAGCATTGCAGATCATGGACTGTTCATCCTTGCCGAATACATATGCGACTAGTAGGCACTATCATTCCCGATGTGGGAATTCTGTCAGCAACGCCGACCGAGTTGCAGTTGAGAAAGCCACCACTGCGAAGTAGTTCATCTGGTGACCCATTTCCACCATTTTATTGGATGGGAAGCTGGTTCGCCAAGTCACCCAGACTTCAGCCAAACCGCAGCCTGCTTGACGTTACACCACTCCACGGCGACCCTCCACCAATTGGGAAAACCAGTGAGGTCGACAGTTCAATAGTCATCGCGCGCGCCTCGGGCGATGGGATGAGCCTTATAAAACCCCAACACGGGTGCTGCTCGCTCGGACGCTTTGGAGATGTCCGTTCTACCGAGTACACGTCCATATACGACGAGCCTTTTTCATCCCAAGTTGCACAATGGGTAAGCCTTCCAGCCATCGGAGGATTGTAGTCTGCGTGGACGGGACATGGTTTAATGAGGACGGAACGGAAGGTGAGAAGCTTCCAAGAGAAAGCCCCTACCATTTGCTGACATGATGGCTGGGTGGCAAAGGCAAAGATTGCGGTAATAACAGCAACGTTTTTCGCATCTACGCTTCCGTGAAAACGGGACAATTTGAGGATGCGAATGGGAACAAAGTCGAACAGGTAAGTTGCGAGAACTCTTGACCAGCATCGATAGCTCAAAGTATTCAGACTGCGGAATACTTCCCTGGCATCGGTACCGACAAGCTTCCCCTGCATAAATACAACGACGGAATCCTTGGGAGTGGCTGCGACGACCAGATCCAAGACGTTTTCTCGGTAAATCGACTCTGTCTGTTTCGGTCAACGATACACATGCTGATCGTGACAGTATTGTTGCAAAAACATCACCTCCAAGGATGACGAAGTCTGGTTTTTCGGCTTCAGCCGCGGTGCCTGTAGGCTTCCTCCAGGTTTTCGTACAAACAAAACGTGGTTTGACTGAGTTTTCAGATGTGTGCAGAGTAGTTGCTGTGCTTCTCAACAAATATACCCTAACAGAAGCCCTCGACGGAAAGGAAAAGTCAAAGTGGAAGGCCCTCACCAGTATGGTGGGTAAGCGCAGCAGAGCAGTCATCAACGGGCGAGAGTTTCGGCTTGGAAACGGACGCGAGTATCGATTCGCGTAAGTACATCTACCTCCTCATTGTTTCACTGTCCGGGTTCTCACTGTCCTTGTAGACGGGAAAACACGCGAGAGTCTCCAAAGATCAAATTCTTGGGCCTCTTTGACACCGTCAGAGTGGTTCTAAAACCCGATATTGTCGACATTTCCGATCTCAGCTTCGTGGAGCAAATTCGACACGCCCTTGCCCTGAACGAGGAACGTTGGAGTTTCCCCGTTTTACACGTCGAGCCGACTGGAAATGATACGGGAACGGTGGCAAACAAGCACCACTGTCTGCAGGCGTGGTTTGTTGGAGCTCATATGGATATGGGCGGAGGCGCTGTGCAGGACGGGCTCTCGTTGTATCCCCTGCAATGGATGTTGATCGAGAGCAGAGAGCATGGCTTGATTCTCGAGAACAACCCCCCGGATCGGTTGAAGGGCATCATTGAAAATCCGCTGGAGCTTGCCTTTCCGGCTCCTCAAAAGATCTCGGAACTTGGAGAAAAGGTTTCCGAGGCTGATATTCCCGTCGGGATCTTGAAATCTGAGCCATGGACCTTTAGATACTCCAACGGTGCCGACATCACCATGTACGATCTTCGACGGTCGCACCAGCATGGGAACCTGCAGGAACTGCCGAAGGCAAAGCTCAAGAAGAGAAGTCTGGAGCGTATGGCTACTGCAACACACATGATTGAAATCAACCGCGGGTTTCATGGCTTGGCAGTCGGAAGTCGTCGCGTGTTTGATGGAACGCTGCGAGGAAGTCTCAGAGGATACAACAACACCTGTGAGTGCAACTTTATGTTCAAGGCATGGTCTGACTTATGCACACACACTCATCACTGACCAAACTTGCTCTAGCGCAAAATGGCACCGTTATTCATCCGTCGGTATACTTCCTCGTGGACTGCTATCCGACGCTTGGAATCCCGAAGGCTCTGAGTAGTATCATGGGGCACTTGGAATCCTTCAGGGACAACTACAACTATGTGTCAAACAGACTGGAAGCCAAGCTTGAGGCTTTCGATCCCTGGCGCCCATTCATGTCCTCTACGAGCTGTCGGATCCTCATCTGTGGCAACACGGGTGTTGGAAAGTCCACGCTTCTCAACCGCGTGTTTGGCATCGAAATGGTGAGCAGCCTGCATCTCGTCGATCGATGTGATGCTGATCTGGACACCAGACGCAGGAGAATTCAGACCAGCGAGGTAGACACGACATCGAAGAAGGATTCGAGTCGGATCAACATCCCGGCATCATCATTCATGACTCCGAGGGCTTTCAGACGGGCAATGGCAGGGAGGTATCGGCGTTCAAGAAGTTCCTCAAGGCGCGATCTGCCAACAAGCTGGTTCGCGAGAACCTGCATGCGATATGGTCCGACATGTTCCTTTTCTTTTCATATTCCATATGTCCTTTCTCATAATCATTTCTAACCCGAAAGTCATAGGCTCTGTATTGATACCGACACCGATCGACCCGTCCAGTCGGCCCTGGCAAATGTCTTGCAAGAAGTCTTCGAGATTGCGCCTCTGACACCGGTCGTAATCGTTGGAACCAAGAAGGACAAATACATTCGACTGCATCAAGATGAACAAAGCGACGCCGAATTATTATCCCAAAGGGAGGCTGTTTTCAGGCGAAGATTCGAGGTGGAACCTGACACGTCTCCGTTCTGGCCGGAGCTGAGGGCTAAGTTTGCCTTTGTCTCTCGCGGTAAGCAACCCCGAAACTCCACGCAAAGTCTCTGCTAATTCTACGGGGACAGATGATCCGGAGTCCATCAAGGCATTGATACACCTCACGAGAGTTTCCTTTGTTGATCCCGAGGTGTCGGAGGCGATGTGCGCGGCACAGGTCCCGGACGTGGACGCCAAAGTCGACCAGGCCGTTGAGAAGACCCTGACATTTCTGAGAGCCACCTGCGCAGCGGCCGGGGCCGGGATAGGAACCGGTCTTGTCTCTGCAGCGACCACCCCGACAATCTCGAGGATCCTGTGTACGGAGATCGCGCACGGGTGCTTCGGCATCCCAAAGTCGAACATTGAAAACATCAACCTGATACTGGCCCGAATCGTCTGGAAGAACCTGGCTCCCTTCATGGCACAGGCTCTGAGCCAGACCCTCATCTTTTGGGGCGGCGCCATCTGCCTGACCTGCACCACCGTCGTCGGCGGCATACCTCTCGCCCTGGGGGCGCCGCTCCTCGAGGCGCCTGCGGCTGTGCGAATGGTTCTCAAGTGTGCGTGCGATCTGATACTGATCCTCGATCAAGCTTTCCGTGAGAGCGGAAAGTCTGTCGATCGGGAGAAGATTGAAAATGTGGCCTTGACGTACATGAAAAGCAAGGTCAGAGTCCAGAAAGACGGCGTCGAAGTCGAATTGCCTCGGAAGAAAGTTGTCCACGCAAGAATCAACGACATGGTACCTTGGCTGTCCAAACGTGCCTACGAAGCTCATTCTCGCAAGGCTCTTCCGAAGTACCGCGAAGGCATCAGAGACATCATGGACAAGTACAGATTTGGATACGGCAAGGCTAACGTAGTGGACGTTGAATTCGATGATGATATTACGGTTGGAGTCAACAGCCGTGAAGCACTGTCTTTAGATCTGTCCGAGGACGACAAGGACATCAAAGAGTTTAAAGGAGAAATTTAGCACATTGAAACAAGTACGAGTCATCACATAGTCAGCGGAGAATACCAGGTAGAGAACGAGTAATACTGGATAAAGGAAACGCCGCTTTCCCAAGTAAACCCGTGACTCGAGGAAATTTTCAATCAAGAATTGCCCAATCCGCACCCGTCTGCGCCCTTTTTTGCTTTGTGGCCCCGAAGACCTCTCCATCCGACTTCCGCTTATTGCAACATCTTTTGCCTAAAACCTGAACTTCAGGCTGTTCCGTTGTTTGCTTCTCGGTCGCACTACTAGAAGTGTTTGAAAACCTTTCCCGCACCAGCAAGATCCTTCAAGGCTGGCACGTAGCTCACCCCAATTGTATGTTCGCCTATCTGGCAACCCTCGACCGTGCCAACTTGCTCACAGCAACTCCATTTGAAACCTTCCGGGAGATCTCTTTTCCAAATCGGCTCGTTCTCGAGTATGTACGGGTCGGTCTCTCCGAAATCGTCGTCCCAGACTCCGCCATCGTAGTCAAGCTCGAAATCGCCTTATCCGCGGGAAAACTCAGCCAAGATCCGTGATCTCGGGAAATTCGTTTACCTGGGTTGGACTTACCAGGATGATATCTGCACGCGTCAGGCCCATTCTGGTTGACGTTAAAGGTCTCGTTACATTGGCTGCAAATCGCAACATGCGCGTCGGGCGATTCGATGGCCGTGCCCGCACGCAGAAGCTGCTGCGAAATATCAAACACCTTCTTCCGAATCGTACCATCATCGCAGAGAGAGATCAAGATCGTTCGCGCCGTGCTCTCCGGTATGCTCTTGATGATGTCCATCTCCCGACCCGACATCGCTCGTAAGCCGAATCGCAGATTTATACGCAACGGCGAGAGGATGGTGATCTTGAGGGGAGTTTCCGGCCGTAACGATGTCTTTCTGAAACGCAGACCCTTGCGAGACAGCAGATTATTCGCGACAGAGGTCTCATTATGGTTCATGCAGCGAGGGAAATGGGATTCTGCACCGAGATCAAGGAACGCGTTGGAAAAGAAAGGTCGAGTCCCACCACATGACAAAAATAGCAATAGATGGAGGATCTCCAAAGTTTCTTTTTCCGCGCCTTTTGATGACAAGGGATTGATTGCTACCTTGCTTACTAACCCAAGAGACCCTTGACTCTTCAATAGGAGTTGTTGATGCACACAGTGAGTGAAGATTGGTGAACTTTCTCGGTATTGGAAAATTTGGTCATGCTTTGAATCACCTACATGGACGATTTATGTCTGCAACTAAACGGACCCGTAGTTGTTGCTAAACTACTGTAGTCGATGTTGACCTGTTTTTCTTGTTTTTGCTTATATTTCCTTGCATTGTCGACCTGTGAACTAATCCGTCCTTCTCACTTGATATGATGTTAGTAGAGGAGAGCTGTCGGCCAGGCTGCCGAGTTCAGTTGGAAATACCACGACTTGAGATATTTTTGCTCAAACTCAACCGGATGAGAACGACTTTTCTTCAAATATCTTCAAATAGGCTCACATGGCTATCGAAACTGAGCGAAGATTAAGTGAGGAGGCATCGGGATCGGTCCTTCAGTCCTCCATCATACTCCTCTGTTGGCGTTGAGCATCTGGTGCTTCCAACTTTTGTGGAAAGCCCATCCTTTGCCGCATCTCAGGTCAAAATACGAGAAAACAACATCAAGCGGGCGAAGTCACCGTCGATTATTCTTGAACTTCCCACTACCTCTCGAATTGTTTGAGTGGCTGTTTCGGCCCATCAATCCTGACCCAAAACACTGATGCACGTGTCTCGTGCACCTGGCTTGGTGCGGCGGACACGAAGGGAGAGAAAACCTCGTCTGTAGGTAAATGTATAGTTTTCAGTAAGCTCCCAATGTCCCGTCCCGAGACATCGGTCATCGGAGGAATACAAAGACAAGCACAGCCATCCCTTCAAAGTCCAGTCCATTGGCACGAGATGTCCCCTAAGATAATAATATCACTCCCCCCTGAGGCATTCAGCACATTCACAGCAGCACATCCTCACGCATCCAGTCCCACAGCAAGGCAAACATAGGCCGAACCAAAGTAACCGAACCGACGGGAATTAGTGTTAAGAAACGTCCTATAGGGCCATATTTATAGTTACTAAA
Source organism: Colletotrichum ledebouriae (assembly GCA_036785755.1). Lineage (NCBI taxonomy): Eukaryota > Fungi > Ascomycota > Sordariomycetes > Glomerellales > Glomerellaceae > Colletotrichum > Colletotrichum ledebouriae. The sequence continues at coordinate 21,678 of JAVHLU010000806.1, read as the reverse complement.
GAGCTTATTCTATTATAACGAGAGTAGCCGTAACGTAGTTACTTATAACCACGGTTAGAGGAATAACCTCTAGAAAAAGGTTGCTCTAGAGCCGACGTTAGTTATATGCTACGCTAGGAATAGGTAATACTAAAGGTATTATAATATACCCCCCTAGATATAGTAGTAGCTAGAAAAGCGCCTAACCGCGTAGTATCACTTAAAATACCTAAATATAAAGCAATATATCTATAAATAACCTATTAATAAGCCTATTTATAAAAGAAATAATAAAATAAAGTTATTTATATTAGGTATAGGCGAAGCGTAAATAGTCGTAGTTTTTTACCTTTATAACTATTACTATTATTATTATAATACGCTTTATTTACTAACTCTTACTAATAGCAATAGAATCTATTATCTCTTATTAGCTTAGGTAGGGTAGCTACTATTATATTAACTCTAAATAAAATAACCCGGCCGCCCCCCTACTTTCTTAACTCTCCCCTATATATAATATAATAACTATATATATACCTAGCTTTAGTTCTAATAATAACCTTATTATACGCGCGCGTATATAACTATATCGCGTAATAATCTTAAAGCTATTATAATATACTAATATATTTATAGATACCTCCTAAAAAGAGAACTAGTCGGGCTATAGCCCTTAAGAAGGCGCGTACTACTAAAAGTAAGAATAAAGCTAGGGGTAGAGGGGTATACCCTCCTCCCCTAGAGAGTAATAGTAAGGTTATATATATATTATTCCTTCCCGTTATTAGCATATAATATATTAATATATTATATAGTAAGTAGAAAGAAGAAGGGGAAGCGACCTATAGAGGGTAGCTCTAAGGGTAAGGGTTTATAGCCTGAGAAGCCCTAGGGTTACCCTCCTAGGTATTCTAAGAGAATAGCTCCTAGTAAGTTATAATCCCTTTATTACTATAACTATACTCTAGAACGTTACTAACCTCGTTATTATTATAATCCCTAAGGAAATAGATAAGGAGGAGGGTATTAGTAAGGGTAGTTTAAAGCCCCCTCCTAGCCCTCCTCCCCCTAGTAGAGGTATAGAGGTAGAGCAAGTACTCCTATTTAATAAGCGCTACTTTTAGTATATTTTAAGCGAGCTCTTAGGCTTATTAGATAGAAAGTACTTACCTAGTATAGCAAGTAAGTATAACTACTATTATAAGAGTAAGGTACCTTATTAATAAATAAGCGCCCCTATTACTATCGCAGCCTACTAATATACTAAAGCTAAGGGCCTCTGGCCACTGCATAGTGATTTTACCTGCTTAAGTGTAATAGACCTTCTAACTCCGCGCCTCCTGATAATATATAGCCTTCGGTTACGTGATCCTCTCCTAACTATAGCTATACTTATACGTACCTATAGCCTTATAATCTTTAACTTTATATCGATAATAACGTAGTTTTTAATTATTTAAACTACGAAACTATCGACTTTTCCTCTCGCGTACTACCCGCGCTGCTATTAAATACCGCCTCTATTACTACTTCGTCCGCTAGAAGTTATTACTATCTTTATAGTCCTCTTATTCGATCGGGTTAGCTAACGCCTTCGTAGCTATGCTGTTATTAGCAACGCTCTCTCTATATTAAAGTAGTTAGCGCAAGCCGTACTTACTAACGTTCCCCTAATAGGCCTAGGCTACTTAGGCTACCTCTGCTTTAGTAATATAGAGGACCTGCTCGAAGAAGGGCTACTCTATAGGGTGCGTAATAACCCGCTAAACTTCTACTACTAAGTTTACTTACTTAGCTCTAATACTATTACGCCTTATAGAGTCCCCTATAGGGGTATTAAGGTAAGCCCTCTTAAGGGTTATACTAATAATATACTCTCTATATATAGTAGAATAGTTAATAAAGGAGCGGGTTTTTTTAATTATATTAAGGCTAAACTCTCTAATAACCCCCTCTATATTATTTATACTAAAGGGTATACCTCGCTCAGGCTTAGTATATTTATATATAAGGTCTAGTATTAATATAGTTAAGGATTTATTATAGGTTATAGGGATAAGGATAAGGAAGAGGGAGAGGTATAAGGCCTTGCTTATAGAGCTTCTTATGCTTCTAGCTATAAGAACCTCTTAGGAAAGACCTCTTTAGTTAAGGAGTTACCTCTTATATAGTAGCGTTTATAATACCTTACTAGAAGGTTAACCTTTTAGGTTAAGGAGTTATCTTATATAGTAGCTTTCGTAGCACTTTTAGCACCTTACTAGAAGGTCGACCTTTTAGGTTAAGGAGTTATCTTATATAGTAGCTTTTACCTTACTAGAAGGTTTAGTAAGGGTGTTTCTAGGCTATAAGAGCCTTAGTAGCCTGTTTAGCTCCGATATAATTAGCCCTAGTGCGGCACGCGTCCGACTTTATATAGTAATATTTAGAGGGTTTGCTTATAAGTAGTAGGAATATATAGGGTTCTTATATTATTTTCCTTAACTAGTAGAGGGTATAGGTTAAAATACCTATATAGTATTTCCCGAATTATGCCTGCGAACTAGGTGAATTTGTTATAGTCTTTTTGCGAAGGGGCTGCGGCGTAATTCCGAGCTTAATACTAAAGCTAAGACTTTAGATAACCTAGTAGTTAGAAAGGTAAGGTTCTATATACGCTTTATTTCTATAACTAATTTCTAATATAATATATAAACCCTCGCTTATTAGAGAGCTATACTCTATAAAGCTATTACTACCTAGAAAGAGGAGATTATAATAGTAAAGAAGGGTAGTAATAGTAAGGGTTTAGGCAGGGCTCCTAAGGTAACGAGTAGTTCTAATATATCTAGCGTTATCGCTCTATCTCCCGCCCTAATTCTATTTAGAACCCTAGTAGTTAGCGCAGGTATACTTATACCTTATCTACCTACTAGTAATATAGCTACTATAGTATACTACGTAGTTAATAGTCTTATTAGTACGTATTTACTAGAGATATTACTACCCTTATATAATATCCTAATAGATTAGTACGAGCGAATCCTCTAAGGTTAAGTAGTAGAAAATTAGCGTTTTAGGGCAGCCCTTTAGGGTATATTATATTCTTTTACTCTTATAAGAGTAACTTTAAGCTCCCTAGCTAGTAAGTTATTAATTAATTAAAGATTAGGCGCTACTAGCCCTCCTATACTTATTTAGAGCGTCCCTTATTTATTATAATTATTCTCTATATGTCTTTTAGATTAAGGAGTAAATAGAAATATTTAAACTTCTTATAGTTTAGAACCTCTATAAGACTATTAGCTAGTATACTATTTATTAGTATATATATTATATTAAACGATCCCCTAGCGTATTCTTATTATAGCTATATATTCTAAATATTAATATACTATAGCTTAGTTAAGATCTATTCCTTTTTACCTACTATAAGACGAATTATTTATTAGTTATTATAATAAATCTTCTAGATATCGCTAAGTTTAAGAGTAATATCCCTAAATAGCCTCTAAAGAGCGATTATTTCCTTAGTAGTATATTTAAGGCTTAGAAGCTCTGCTTCTATTATTAATATTATAACTATAGCTTAGTAAGTAGCTTTTTACTAGATTAATCCTCTAAAGAGCGAGATTATATACCCTTAAGATAACCTCTATATCTCCTTATTATCTATAAATAAAGCGTTACTTATAATTAGTAGTACCTATCTACCCCCCGAGTTACTAAAGCATATCGCGAGGTAATAAGTATAATATAGGTATTATATAACCTAGTTAGTAGTAATATAGTAATAAGGAGCGGGATTTATTAGGAATCTTAAGAGTAGAGAATATATAAAAGCGATATTAAGTTAGATTATAATAGTAGTATAGAGTATAAAGCCGATCTTCTCTTAGAAACTCTTTACCTCTAATAGTATTATTACTATTTTACTCTTTAGGAGTAGTAGGTTTAGAAAGGGGGTTACTAGCGCTCTTAAGTTAAGTAAATTAAACTTCTTTATAACCCGCTTAATATATTAGTTATAAGAAAAGTATATCTTTTATATAGCTTAGTTATAGATAACTCTAATTATAAGATAGTACTTAACTAGGCCTTATTCTTTTAACTTATATACTTCTTTTAGGCTAGTAATTATTCTTTATACTACTTCTTTATAGTTCCTATAAAATAGGACGAGGAAGTTATCTATATAGAAGATAATAAGGACCCTCTTCTTAGTTAATTAGAAGAAATATAGGTCTTTATTTATAGGTATAAGACCTAGGCGCTAAAGGGTTAAGGAGAACTCCTTATACTAGAGTAGTAGTATATCCCTTAGCCTATAGAGCGCGTAGTATAGTTTAATATACTTTCTAAGCTACTTAAAGCTATCTAGTAACTTATAAATAATTAGTTCTTTATTTAGGTCCTAGGAGGCGTTTAGGAATATATTAATAACGTTAAATTATTTAACTTCGAGGTTAAATTATATAGTAATTACTATTACTACCCTAAAGATATAAGTAGCAAGGGTTGCTATTTAAGTCTATTTAAGGGGCGATTTCTCTTACTAATTGCCTTAAATATAGATCCTTATTTTATACTAGTTAAGGACGTTATCCTTATTAAATTTATAAGTAAATACCTACTTTAAAGGGATTAGTCTCTTTATTATTATCTCTTAATTAATAACGCGCTATATATCTATCTACTATAATTTACCTATCTTAACCTTAGCTACTTCTTTAAAGCGAGTTTAGAGCGCCTATAAGAGGTTTAAAAGTTCCTTCTATAAGCGAGGTAGCTTAGTAAGGTTATTAGTAGTAAGATAGTTATAAATTATTATAGTTATATAAGCGGGTTTCGCGCTATAAATAGTAGTATAAATATAGCTATAGAGCGTATAGTACCCTATTTTAGCTTCTAAAAAGGCTTTCTACTAATTAGATATAAAAGTCTTAAAGAAGCTAGATACCCGCTCCTACTCTATATAGTATTAGAGTAAAAACTAGTAACTAGAGCGGGATTTACTTTCTACTATTCCTAGTTATAGGTTACTAGGTAGTAGATTATATAGTTATTAGCTTTAATAAGTTTAGCTTTAGCCCTCCTAGTTATATACCTAGTTAGACCTCTATTTAGTATTAGCCCTCTCCTCTCTATTCTAATATAGCTATACTAGTAGATTTAAGGGCCTACTATCCGAAGGTTTATTCTTATTACTCTTACTTACTTTAGAAATATATTATAAAGTAGGGAGTAGTTTAACTATAATATAATCCTTAATCTATTCCCCTTTAGAATTAACTTCCCTAATAGCTTTATATATATAGTTTATTTCTAATATATATATTATACTTATTACTCTATCTATTAGAGCTAGGCTTTTATCTAGCTCTAGTATAGGATTAGGGGATAATAGCTACCCCCCCTTCTAACCTACCTATCCCTTTAGAAGTTTTAAGATTCTTCTATTTAGAGAATTAGTTATAGGAATAAGGGTTAGTATAGGTAACTATTTAGTTCTAAGTATTAATATAGCTTCGTCCTTATTTATAACGCCTAGGATCTAAAGTTTAAAGTCGACTTATAATATAAGCTTTTTAATCTCTTCTACTATCTTATAGATAACGTTTTCTAGGATAGCCTCTTTTACCTTATCCTTTATATAGGAAGTCCGTTTATTAAATGTTATATTCTATATAATAATAACTATTTATAACGTAGGGATCTAGACCCTATATAGGTTATAGGCGTTTAGAACGTATCCTACTAGGTATCTAATATATCCCTATAGTAGTACCTTAAAGTCTCTCTTATTAATTCCTCTCTCTTATTCCCTCTTAAGGGGGTATATATAATAGCTATAGGCGTATATATATCCCTAGTAAGAGCGAAGGTCGTAGGTTAGGATTGCTCTATTCTTAGGTTACTACTAGTAGAAATACTAGTAGAACTACTCCTCTTTAATTTATAGTAGCGAACGCTAGTCGTAGCGCTTAAGTAAGCTTATATTATAAAGCGTTATTACTACTAGTACTATCGTAGCCTATAGTTTTATAAGTAAGCTAGCTATAGCGAGTATCTTAATTATTTAAGTTATAACTTCCTAACTAGCCCGTTCCCCTCTACTATTTAGTTCCTTTATATATAGAGGGGTTATTTTAACCTCTATTCCTTCTATATAGGTCTAATCCTTATATCCTATATAGCCTATAAGTAAAATTACTAATCTCTTAATATCTTATTTAAATTTATAAATAGAAAGTCCCTTCTATTAAGATACCTATTACTTAAAAGTATATAGAGCGAGTATAACGCTACTATAGGTCTTATTAATACGTAGAAATATAAAGAGCCGACTAGTATATTTATCCTTAATAATAAGGAGCTACTAGTTCTAGTTAAAGCTTTCGGGGTAGTTAAAAAGATCCCACGCGATCCTATAGTAAGGGTATATTACTTTATCTTCTAATATTTATCTTAAAATTACTTATTTAGTATATATAACTATATAGTATTAGTACTATAGGTACGTTAGGCCTTTAATCCTTACCCCCCGAGTAGTATATACTAGCTACTCTAGAGCCTCGGGGCTAAGGTACCCGCTTTAGAAGTACTAAAGTATTATATCGTTGCTCTAGTCTAATAGTAGTATAAAAGAGGTATACTTATATATTATAAGCACGTAGTTTATATTATTAATAATAGTATTAATACTTCGGGGGATCTACTTAGGAATAGAGTATAAGGAACGAGGCTTATATTTAAGGAAAGCGAGGTTCGCCTTCTTAATAAGTTTCTTAATTATAATACTATTCTTATAGGTTCTAAAGCAAAGTATATAGTTATACCCTAAGTACTAAATACTTATTTCTTAAAATAGCGCTTTAGAGATAATATTAATATAAAGGTTCTCTATATATCCTATATTATAGAGCGTAAAGTCCTCTATATTTATACTTTTTAAGCTATTAAGAGCGTTCTTAATAATCTATATACCTTTTATAATAATTAGGTATAAAGCTATTCTATAATTAACCTATTCTCTATTATAATACCTAATTAAGGAGGGAATAAGTAAGGATTTATTATTAATAAGGTATATCCCTCTATAGTTATCTAGAACTATAGACTTATATAATATATAAGGTCTTATGTAAGGGGTTATAAAGATACTTAGGTACTCTTTATCTAAGTTAACTATATTATCCCTAACCTTATTTAAGAGGGCTATATAGAAAGTAACTATTATTATATTAATAGGGTAGCTTAGGGCTATATTAGATTTCTTAGATAAACCCTTATTACTCCCCTTATTATTTTAGTAGTTTTTACTCTTATAAAGTATAGTATATAGCTAGCCCTTATAAGTAAGTTCCCTATAAAGATTAGTAAAATATAGGTTACTATTTAACTAGTTATAGATCTAAGCTACTTATATATCTATTACTAATATATAGGGGCCCTTCTAGTAATATCTAGTTAAGGTAGCTTCTAAGCGGTTATAATTAATACTTAGCTATTAATAGCTCGACCTATATAGGTACTATTTACCGCTAGATAAGTTACTAGTTATAGGAATACTTAATAGATTAGCCTCGTCTATATTACTAGCTAGTATTATAAAGACCCCGGCGCTTTATTCTTATAACCTCGAGTAGAGTACGTCCTTATATAAGAGGTTCTTAAATATATTAGTATATTAGCTTATATTAGAGACTAGTATCCCTACTTACTCTTATTTAAAGATATCTATAATCTCTATATTAGCCTAAGTAAGTATAAAGTAATAACTTATTACTTAAAGAAAAGTTTTTAAAATAAGGGTATTACTTATTTTAAGAAGCTTAAGCTAGGTAATATAGAAATAGACCCCCCTAAAGTCCTTAATCTAGGCGTTAGAATTAATACTCTTATTCGCTTTTTCTAAGACTTAGATATACTCCTTTTAAATAGTAATAAGAGTACTAGCCTCGCTTAGAGCATAGTAACGTTTAAGATTAATAATAAGGCTATATAGGGTTATATTCCCTTTAATAAGAAGTTCTATATATATAGGTATAATAATATTATAAGTAATAGTCTCTATAACTAGATAGTTAATCTATTTAAACTCCTAGTCCTTGCGGGTTTACTTAGACTTTTATATAGCGAGTAAATAAAAATACTCTAGGTATTATTCCTATATACCTATAGTATTCTTATTAATTATAACTAGGGTAGCTAGAGGCTAAAGGGGTTATAATTCGTTTATTATCTATATCCTAGTAGTAGACTTAGGAGTAGTCCTAGAAGTAGTATTATTAGTAGCCTCTTCTAGAGCTTCTTAATTAAATAGAGTAATATATTAATTATAAGCGCTCTTCTCCTATAAGTACTAAGCGTTAATATCCTAGTTTTATTTAGTAATATATATATTAAGAGTTAGGGTTTCTAACGAGGTCTTATCTAGGTATAAAGGTCCCTTAGGGTTATCTAGGTTAATATACTTCTAGATACTAGTAGCTTAGGCTTTAGCTTAGATTATAATATACTAAGTAGTAAAATCCCTATATATAATTAGATAGTATAATATTATAATAGTAGTAATAGAAGATATTATAATTAAGGTTATTTAGAAATAAAGGGTTTATAGTAATAGAGGATTATATATAATAAGGAGGAAAGAAGGAATAAGAGAGAGGAAGTTTTAATAAGTACTTTTAGTAGTAAAGGCTTATTTTAAAATAGTAATTAGAGGTCTAGTTAGAGCTAGGCTTATAACTATTAAGAAACGTCCTATAGGGCTATATTTATAATTACTAAAGAGCTTATTCTATTATAATAAGAGTAGCTATAATATAATTACTTATAACTATAGTTAGAGGAACGACCTCTAGAAAAAGGTTACTCCGGAGCTAATGTTAGTCACGTGCCGCGCTAGGAACGGGCGATGCTAAAGGCATCACGACAACTAGCAAAGCTATTCGGAGCGGTCACGCTCGATTGCCTGTGCTCTTCCCCCCTTCCCCCAGCGTCGATCAGGGTTCGTCTCTCCGGGGAATCACGGAAGCGGCACCGGCCCCTGCAAATCGAAACCCCCCGGTCCGCCGGATTGATTGGGTGCACAAGATGCAATGCCCCTCGCTGTACAGAGCGCGCAAGCTTACCGCACTAGGGGCCCATTGGCTTTGGCCGGGGGAGGCTGAATATGATTGCTAGGCTGCTTACGGCGTCCCTTGCAGTTGTGCGCGCTGCAGATGATATCGGCTGCTGCTCAAAGGGAAAGAAAATGGGCAGCAGTTTCGGATTTCCCATCTCACCACATTTGTGCGAACGCGTAGTGGAGGTTGCTTGTGGGCTGGCAACTTGGGCATGCATCTCGCCACCGCTGTTCATCTCGATTCACTTCGCCCATTCGGCAGCGTGACGAGGCGAACCGTTGCCCAGGGTTGCCTTGCTGAGAGTGTCGGGAACATCAGACCATCGGTCCAAGTGCCGGACACCGCAAGATGCTCGTCGGACGAAACTCGTCGGGCTGCCCCGTTGTCAATTTATGCTCTTGTCAATCAATCAAACTACAGAGACTTGCTCTCTTTGCCTCCAGACCATCCGATGCCGCAATGCCTCTCCGAATGCCAATTGTTGCTGTGCCTCGTCGGGCTGTGCCATGCTCAATCTGTGCCATGTGTGAGCTGCGCTGGAAATGCTCCCCTCAAGAGATATTATGCCGCCCTCCTAAAAGTAAAAATAAAAAAAGCCCGACGGCTGTTTCTCCCCAACGCCGGCGATAGTTCGCTCGTCAGTTGGCGATGATGCCACTCGCAAAATGATCCAATGCCATGCCTCCGAAGGCCCGTGTACTAACAGGAATAAGAGACCCAATGCTCGCTCAACAAGGCCCTTGCCGTGGCCATCTCGCGGACTAGACCGACCGCGGCGCCGCGGAGGACCGGAAACCATCCGATTGCCCGAAACCCTTGAGAATTCCCCTCGACCGATCTATCAGACTCGGATGAGCCTAACAACTCTTTTTTCTTCCTTTCGGTGGGGGGGGGGGGAAATAAGAACGCTTCTCCTTTCTCCTTCTTGTTTGTCAACGAGACCGCCGGTTGTTGCAGGTCTGCTGATTGCTGCCGCCGATCCCCTGCGAAGACGAGGAGTCATCGTCGTCGTCGTCGTCGTCGTCGAGCAGTAGCGGGTCGACGTCCAGGTCCGTAAATTCGGCGCGGCCCTTCAGACTCTTGTCCGGGTTGGACTCATGCCGCCCTCTCCGACAGCCCGGCTTGTTGCCCTTGGCGTAACAACAACACCAGCGAAAGGCCTCCGGATGTCTGGCGCGGATGGAGTCGGTGTCCAGGTCGTACATGTCCTCCTCAGATGGCAGCAGGTCGATGACCGTCTCATCCATCAGCTCCATGTCGCCTGACGAGTCATGGTCAGTTCTGGATTTTCCAACAGCGCCCCCAACAACAGCACCCCCAACAACAGCAACAACAACAACAACAACAACAACAATAGCAACTGAGTGAGAGACTGCTTACCCGTGTGATACGAACAGGCGCCGAAATTGTTTTCGTCCTCGGTGAAGATGCCGTCGCACTGGACGCAAATTTTGGGATCTCCGGTTGCTGCTTTCCGCTTGTTCGGACCTGGACTGGGACTCGAACTTGCCATGGTGTTGTTCTTTGTCTGTCGGCGGATGTCGGCCTCGAAACGCAGCAGCCGGTCGAGCTGGCGCAACGCCTGTGCCCGTACTTTGTGATCTTCGCACAGTGCTACGAGGATGGTTCGAGCGAGGGGACCCGGAGCCTCTGCGAGATGTTCAACGCCCGGGTTCCTGAGCGGTAGTTCAACTTTCGTCGAGGATGCAAGGTCCATTTGCCTTGTTCTTTTTTGGTTTCTCTCTCTCTCTTTCTCTCTCTCGCTCTCTCTTTCCGTTCCCCGTTTTCGATGGACGTTCTGGGGAAAGAGTATTTGAGGCTCCCGGGATTTGGAGGAGGGTATTTCTGGGTTCTGGGTTCAGTCGCCGGAAGCCTTTCCCCGGATGTGTCAGCTCACGGATGCATGAGCAAGGAACAAAAGGGTGTCTTCAAGGGGGGTGGAGAGGCGTTGGGGGACGCGGATGACCGGTCGGCCGCGTCCGAGGAGGGAAGGGAAAGCGGAAGGGGAATGAGACGGGGATGCACTGCGAGTGGTGGACGGGACGGGAGCAACTGCAAGGACGAGGGAGACGTGGACGTTTGCCAGGCGCAGAGGGACTGGAAGAGGGGCTCCCGTCTGCCGATATGCGACAACAGCATCGAGAGAAGGAGAGATACGCGTAGATCGCGGCCCCTCTGGGCCCTTTTCTGCCGTCCAGCCGGGGGGGGGGGGGGCGAGAGCACCAACAAAAGACTAATACGCGATGGGTCTCTCACGGAGACGCTGGGAATCCGAAGGGAAGGGGGGACAAAAGGCAGGCTGGCAAAGCTGGAATCTGGATGGCTGGCCGAGGTGAGGTAAGGTGAGGTGACGACGAGACGACACGAAATGGAGGGGAGGGGCCCAGCGCCGGGGGGAGAGAATCACACAGCTCCCGCGTTCCATGTGCAATGGTGGTGCATTGCCGGGACGGAGATGGTGGTGGTGTGGATGACCGGGTCGGCCATGACCTCACGGAAGGCGAGCGAACTGTGACCGCCAGCAGCACCGGCATGAGAACTCTTGCGGGAAATTGGAATCCATGTCGATTTCGTCCTGGGGGGGGGGGGGGCGGCCATGGGGTGTCTTTTTTTTGTAATGACCATGGCAAGTCAGGGCTGTTATTGCTTGCTGCAAGGTGCCCGTTTGAGAAATGGAGGGAAGGGATCCAGGGCTGACCCGTGACCATTCACGAATTTCTGTCATATTTTCTACTTGCCAGAGAGAACTGAGGCTCCGAGAGAAAGACGATCAGAGCCGGTTTCTCTCTGCCCAGCCTGACATGCCATGCCGTGGTCCTCACGGAAACCACTCGTCCCGTCGTGCCGCCCATACCATGCCTGCCGTGCGCTTGAATGTCTCGCAGAGGATGAGTGGTGGTGATTCTGCCAGCAAATCACGGCTCTCGGGGTGCCACGATGGACTCTGTTTTTGACTGGGGAATCTATCCTTCACGCCGAGGCAGGGGACCTGGGGCCGCGCCCACTCTTCCTACTTACCCACCGCAGTACCTACAGCTCTGCAGGCTTCCTTCTCGCAGGTCCCTGATTCCCGAGAGGCCATGAATTGGCCCTTCCCAGGAAAGGGGCGAGAGGGTGTGTACACGGCGTCATGTACGACGGTGCAAATGCAGGCACCGATGTCTGTCGCGGCGTCAATGTCGCAAACGAACTGCGGAGATTGGGTGGACAAGAGTGAGATTCGGATTGGGTTGGAGTTGGAGGAGGGGGAGGGGGCAAGAGAAGATTAGGGCTGCCCGGCTTGGAAAACTGGGATTGGGAATTGGAAGCGAAGCGCAAAGCGCGCGTAGCGACAGGAAATTCGACCGGCGGTTCATCCAGTCAGGGGGGCGGACTCAAGCTGCCGTTAAACACCCGTCTACGTAGACGGTGGAGGACAAACATCAACACCATCTAACAGCTGCGGTTAGCCTGGCTTCGTCAACCCGTCCCCGGCCCATCAACAATCGAGACCGGCCAGTCCAGCTCCCGGCCGCTCGGTCGGTCGGGTACTCCCCGAGATCTGGTGATGAACGCGCGCCCACCCTGCGGGCCGATCCTGTCTTGGCCCCGTACTCTAAATCAGCCTGGGTGCCGTCCCGTTGCTTTTTGGCCTCGAACTGTTGGGCCCCCGAAGCGATCCGTCAAGTGTGCGAGGCTCGAGCAGGGTCCTTGACAAACAATCAGGAAGAAAGAAGAAACTGCGGCGCCACAACGAGTCGTCCGAGGGGCATTCGGTGAGGAATAGCTTCGCATCCGCGGCCCTCGCCCCGTGCTTCCATTGGTGATGGCAAGCTGCATCTTGCTCTCTCGAGTAAGGCGTCGTGCTAGTTGGCACACACTCGGTCAAGAGATGGGAAGGATTGAGCATGTCGTATCGAGAATGACGAGTGACGACGTTTCTTGCTGAGCGATTAAGATGCCCCTGTGACAGGGCGGGAATCGTTCAGCCGCCTGTCAGGCGAGTGTGACCGGTGATGACTCGGGGCGGGATTCTTTCTTCTTCATCCTAGTGTGGCGCTCATCGAGGCTTGGGATGCTGGGGATGAAGGGTCTGGCGTCTTGCGGCGTCTGGATGTGTTTCACTCGGAGAACATGGTCTTTCTGAGAGATCCAGTCAATGACGCCGTGACAACAGTTCTGCATGATATCCAGCCAAATGGTTGATGCCGCAGCTGTGAGGGAATGTTGGGGACAGGAAGCGAAGCTGAGAAGCGAGGCTGATCAGGACGATTCACCAACTTTGCGAGATGTTGCTGCGATCCATCTTGAGATGAATGAAAGCCATTACGCGTCAACTTGGTGACTCTGCCATCTTGACGATGATCCCTTATGGGCTTCCTTGGGTCCACTCACACAACACACTGAAGTTACTCACTTTCCCACCCGAGAAGCACCAAAATCCACCTTGTAACTATTGCCATTGACAAGTTTGATACCCGTCCATGATTGTCACCTTCATTTGAGTCGCGCCATTTTCCTACGTCGTCAGTTATCACAAAACTGAACTGATGCCTCAGTAATGCGCACCGCTTCCTGCCACTGACGTTGAAAATCTACTTTCTGCACCGGCCCTTCGATGTCTTGGACCCGTCTTGCAGCCGAGTAAGACAGAAAGGAAAGTGAGAATGGTTTTTTTTTTTTTTTTTTTTTTTTCCCCTTGGTCTACCTTTGTTGGCGGAGGCAGCCTGAGAAACTGTCTCACCAACGCCTACTTCTTCCCATACCAGCGGTACGCCGTCCCGCCCAGCCGTTTTCCTATTCGCCTGGTCGTCCAGCTGTCTTGCAATCCTGTTGCCGATTCGGCCCTTCACCGCCCTGATTGAAACGGAATGTCGGGCGGTTCACCATGAGGCGGAACTTGAGTCCGCCGGCCGTTTTTGATCGAACGGTGTTCTGCGTGTTGAGAATCGAAACCGACAATCATCGAATCATGTTTGGCATCTCAACGTTACGCAAGATCTAGCGAAGAATCTTTGTGTAACGTCAGATTCGTACCAAAACCCCGGGCTCACTCACACTCACTGCCAGGCGCCCACTCACCTTCCACCTCCTTGACAGAAGAATTCGTCACCACCAAACCCTGGAGTGTTCCCTCGAGACAATGTGGCCGGGAAACCCGGCCCCCCTCTCCTCCGAGTGCCTGGAATCGAGCTGTCTCAGGGCACAACTCCAGTTGGAAACAGGGTTGTCCAGTGCTACGGTACCCAGTCACACTTCAGGTAGTCTTCTCCTCTCTTAAGCGACGCCTAGCCACAAGTCACCCCGGCAGGTGAATTGGGGGGAAAAAAAAAATAATAAAACGCCCCCATCTCTGACGAGGACCCCCAACTCTCTCACTCCACATGTTCGTCTCCCTCCGTTCGGCTCGTCCCCGTCCCGAGGAATACATTCATTCCACTCCGAGTCCCGCACCGTTTCGTCTCGGTCTCCCTTGACAATGATTCCTCATCACGACTCTATCGAATTGGTTTGTCTCGACTGAGCGGCACTATCCTTCTGCGCGATATCACGGCCTGGACTGAGATTATCTGATCGGGGCACATTCTGCGATGTCAGAGAGACCGGCGGCCTCACGGTACTCGTGTGTTTGGGGCCTCATCTTTGAGGTCTCGATCGCCGAGTTTTCAGCTCAGGGTCCACGAGCTTGGCGAATGCTGTCGTTTCACTAGCATGAATATACACCCAACTCTCCGTTCGCCCATCATCAAGTCATCTGGAGACGCTTGTTCATCGAAAAGTTGGCAGTGGCTCGTTTGAGACTGCGAACCCGATTTACTACTACGGCTTAATGCCACGATTCATTAATAAGCTAATCACACCAGTTGTTAAGACTCACTCATTAACGCTACTAACGCTCCGTTCTGCTTTGCGACAAACTCCTACGTGTCGCCCGACTCGTGACGAGGTGGCGCGACATGAATCTGCCAGTGCTTGGTGGTTTCCTTCGGTATCCTCGCCTTCTGTTCCTTGGTTCTCGTGTCTTGGCCATATTCCTGATGCGTTGCCCCTTCAGAGAGAACACCCTCCCTGGTCCCGTTTCTCAGAAAGTCAAGAAACTCCATCGACACCCTCACATACTGTCGCAATCCGTCGTTGACATTGACGGTAGCCCCGGTGGTCCACCGCAACAGCAAAGGCTCGATCAATGGCGCGTCGGTAACACTAGGATGACTAGTCTTCAGACTCGTCATGAACCAACTCGATCCCACCCGCTCGAGCACGTCCTTCACAATCTCTCTCACGGTGTCGAAATGCGGGCGCCCGAAAAACACCGACACCTTCCTCGACCACGAATCCGAGTGCACAACCAGAATCGGGACGTCGATGTCCGTGTTGAGTCGCCCGCTGCTTTTGCCAGGGTCGAGGATGATACCGCCAACAGCCGGGTTGAGGTCCGAGGTCGCGCCTTTGAGAATCTGCAACGCGCCTGTTGCGCCATAAGAATGTCCCGCAATCAGTGTTTGCGACATGTTGAGTCTGTTTCTCCACTGCTCCAGGTCTGTTCCTTCCTTTCTGGCGTTCCTGTCAAAGATATCAGGCCCCTTGCCAGCGTCTAGTAGCTTCAAGACTGAAATGGTTTCTTCAACCTCCGCCTGGCGGAAGGCAAGCTGTTCAAACTTGAACCGATCCTGCTCCATCTCTTTGCCGCCCTTGAGCTCCTTCTTGTTCAGATACATCACTCTCCTCTCCCCTGTCGGGGTACTAACGACCGACCCAGGACCGCTGCCATCGCGGTGTTCCACGGCAGCAACGATGACTCCGGAGCTGGCCAATTCGCCGCAGTAGTGGGTGTAATCCGTCCTCGAACTAGCTTGTCCATGCGAAAGCACGATGACTGGAAAGCTTTCCTCCGTCTTCTCATCCAGAAGCGGGACATCGACCTGAGCTGGAATCGTGATGCTACCAGCGATTGCCCATAACGCAAACGTGAAGACGGGCCGGGAGATGAAGTTGTTGAAATGCGCAGCACGGGCGTAGCCTTCTGCCGTAAGACTGACTGGCTTCGGAATCCAGTGGTGAAGTGGCTTGTCTCCTCTGATTCCCTTGGTTGTCGGGTAATACAGCGTGAAGAGGACTGTCTCCAAGGCGAATGCTGGTCTGCCATCGTTGAAGACCGAGTCACTCGTCTCTCTCGGCTCCTGCACCGGGACCTCGACATCGATGGCGCCGACGCCATACTTTCCAGAGTAATGTGGCAGCTTGGAAGCGAAAAGTGGCGATCGAACGATAAGACAGTAAAGCACATACAGCCCGACGAGGGTCCAGATGACGTAGCCCAGCGCGAGTCTCGGCTTCAGCAACGCGAGAAGCCTCAGCGAGAGTGTCCGACCCCATGGCTGCGCCCTGCCCATCCATTTGGGCACCGTGTCCATTGGTGCGGGAGAGGTTCCGGTCTCGGTGGAATCTACGACGAACGGGAGCGGAGAGTCGGGATGCCCGAGTGTTTGCGGGTTGTCGATGGATTCGAGTTCGACTTCAACGTCTCTGTACTCTGGCGGCGGACGATCTGCCATTGTTTCAGAAGGCGAAGTCGCATGCTATGGTAGTTTCGATATTCCAAGAACTTGATTTGATGGGTTGAAGTTGGTGGCATGACGACGGTGCGGCTAACATTGGATGTCGATGGCTCGGGTGTGGCGGCGTGCATTACGTCATCGGCCGCTCGCCGTACACCGCGGAGGCACGCATTGTGAGCCATTCTGCAGAGAAACTCTGCCAAGATTCAGCGACATTGATTCGTCGGCGTTGTGAATCTCACTTCGGCTTAACCCGGCTTCTTGTTCTCAACTGCTGTGACGATACAACTGCCAGGAGTGTCTCATCGCCAACTGAGTTCATACTGATATTATCAGTAGTCCAGCATGTTCACCAAATCGCACCATTTTCGAGCTGTCTGGCAAGAAGGTGAGATGGCTTTAGTTTTATGTTGAAGACATCTCCCGAACTAGTAGACGCAAGCACCACGAATATGTCTTCCAATCTATCATCTTCCCCATATCCCATTAACTTTCCAGAGAGCAGCCGCAGGACTTGAACGTACCTCTTCTTTTAGGAAGTCCAGATCGCTTGGGTGGTATTGTTTTGTTTATGCATCGGGATGGCAAGGGAATGGACTGAAAGGCCATGGAGGTCACTAATTGCGAATTACAGTAGTTGTCAAAAAGGTGCAACCGAATAAATAAGTCGAGTGTCACAAACTAGTATAGCGCAGAGTAATAGAGTTAGTATAGTTAGGGGTAGCTAAGGTTAAATATTCTTCTCTAGCCCTCTAGTCTATTAAATAAGGGCTAGAGGGCTTATCTAGTAGTTACCTAGTGCTTCCTTATATCTCCTAACTCCTATAGACTTCCCTACTTAGCCTATTAAGCCCTTTTCCCTATAATATTATCCTAGCTTATAATATAATCCCCTCCCTCTAAACTAATTTACCCTTAGATTAATTTACTTAGTAATTACTTAGAGGGTACCTAGTACCTTTTTATAAGACTTTATAACTTTTAGTTTCTATAGGTTTAGAATTTAATATCCCTTATTCTAGTTATATAACTCTTCCTTAAGTAGCTAGGTAGCTTAGGGGAGTAGTTAACTAGTAGTAGGGTACTTATCCTCTACCCTACCTACTCTTATAGCTCTTATACCTAGGTATTAAGGGACTTTATAGCTTAGAGGGGTAATAAGCTAGTAATAAGGCTAATCCCCTTACTCTCACTACTCTTATAGCTTTATCTAATAGGTCTAGGATTACTTAGTAGTTATCTAGATAGTTATAGCTAAGCCCCCTTATAAGGGTTACTCTTTCTTTTATAAGGTTATATTAAAATATATTATTATTTAAGCTTACTTTTATTACTTTAAATTCGCCCTCTAAATTATTATATTTTCTACTTATTATTATATTTTTAGCCCCTTTATAGGTCTAATAAGGCCTCTAGCCACTGCATAGTGATTTTACCTGCTCAAGTGCAACAGACCTTCTAACTCCGCGCCTCCTGATAATATATAGCCTTTAGTCACGTGATCCTTTCCTAACCATAGCTGCACTTATATATACCCGTTATATTAGATAGCCTCACGATCTTTAACTTTATATTAATAATAACATGGTTTTTAATTATTTAATAGACTACGAAACTATTAACTTTTCCTCTCGCGCACTACCCGTGCTACTAATACCGCCTCTATTACCGCTTCGTCCACTAGCTATACTATTATTAGCAACGCTCTCTCTATATTATAGTTAGCGCAAGCCGTACTTACTAACGTTTAAGCCCTAATAGGCCTAGGCCGCCTAGGCTACCTCTACCTTAGTAATATAGAGGACCTACTCGAAGAAGGGCTACTCTATAGGGTATATAATAACTAGCTAAACTTCTACTGCTAAGTTTACTTGCTTAGCTCTAATACTATCGCGCCTTATAGAGTCCCCTATAGGGGTATTAAAGTAAGCCCTCTTAAGGGCTATATTAATAATACGCTCTCTATATATAGCGGAGTAGTTAATAAAGGAGCGGGTTTTATTAATTATATTAAGGCTAAACTCTCTAGCGATCCCCTCTATATTATTTATACTAAAGGGTATGCCTCGCTTAGGCTTAGCGTATTTATATATAGGGTCTAGTACTAATATAGTTAAGGAATAAGGATAAGGATAAGGGAGAGGTATAAGGCCCTACTTATAGCAGAGCTTCTTATGCTTCTAGCTATAAGAACCTCTTAGGAAAGACCTCTCTAGTTAAGGAGTTACCTCTTATATAGTAGTATTCGCAGCACTTTTAGCACCTTGCTAGAAGGTCGACCTTTTAGGTTAAGGAGTTATCTCGTATAGTAGCTTTTCTAGGCCACGAGAGCCTTAGTAGCCCGTTTAGCTCTAATATAATTAGCCCCGGTGCGGCGCGCGTCTAACTTTATATAGTAATATTTAGAGGGTTTGCTTGCGAGTAGTAGGAATATATAGGGTTCCTATATTATTTTCCTTAACTAGTAGAGGGTATAGGTTAAAATACCTATATAGTATTTCCCGAATTATGCCTGCGAACTAGGTGAATTTATTATAGTCTTTTTGCGAAGGGGCTGCGGCGTAATTCCGAGCTCAATAGGTCTAATAAGGGTATTCTCCCTCTAGAGATAAAGAAGGCTTTTATTATAATATAGGGGGCTACTAGTTATTATCTAGTAACTACCTAGTACCTCCCTATATATAATAAAGTTAAATAAAGTTAAATAATATAATAATCTAGAGATTATCCTCCTTTTAACTATATAAAAAGCTAGTTTTAATATTAAGTTAAAAATATATAAATATTATTTAAAATCTAGCTTTATTAAAATCTCTCCTTCTTATTTCTTTAGATTTATAATTTTATTACTATTACTAATAACTTATTATTAGCCTCTTACTTCCCTATTAATAACTTTATCTTAATTGCTATATAATAAATTTATTATTATATTATCCTCTACTACTAATACTATTAATACTATTAGTAAACCTCCCCTCCCTACTATAGGTATACTCTAGGGGTACCCCTACTACTAGTACCTCCTAGCTATAATAAAGTAAGAGCCCCCTAAGGAGGATCTCCCTAATATTAAGCTCTTTATAAGCTTAATTCTCTACTTTAAGAATAATAATAAGCTCTTAGTTCTTATCTAGTACTTATTTAATACTTATCTACTATTTTATTAGTTTTAGGTTTTAAATTTATTACTAATTTATTTATTTCTTAGATATCTCTATTAAATATAAGCGCTATATTAAAATAAGTAATAATAAGGCTTATATTACTATATAACTTACTTAGTATTTTCTATTTTTTATTTACTAACTTACTATAAGCTACTTATTATCTAATAAGCGCTATTAATAAGATTAAATACCTTATAAATAAAGCTAGTTCTATACCTAACCTTTAGGCGTAGTATATTAAGAATAAGGTAGGTCCCTAGTACTTCCCTAGTATTTTACTATTAATATTTAATTATATTTAGGAGGAGATCCTTACTATCTAGCTTATAGTTAAGAAAGCTCTCTAAGTTAAGAAGAATAAGGCTATTATAATACCTAAGAAATATAAAGCTAAAGACGCTAAAATCTCTATAGAGATAGAGAACTACTAAGTAGTTACTTTAGAGGATATAGCTAGGTATTAGTAGCGCCTCGCTAAGGAGGCTAAGAAGTAAACTAAGTTACTACATAAGTAGAACGAGGAGCTCTATTATAACTATTAAGAATTAGAGTAGCTAGCTAGTAAGTAGCTAGATATATAGGATATATAAGCTAAGTATACTAAAGAGGTAAATAAGGCTTTTAATAAAGTAATAAGTTAACCTAATCTCTATTAGTACCTTACTAGTACTCCTCTAGTTAGTATTTATAACTTAAAGTAGTATTATAAGGTTCTAACTACTCTATTTATTACTATCTATCTATTTAGGAGATAACGATATTAAGGGGGATATAACTAATCCTAGTAAAGAGGATACTAGCGCCTAGTAGATATAAAACTTTTAGGAGCACCCCTAGTAAGCTACTAATAGCCTCTAGGTAATATAGTATTACCTTTAGGCGTTTTTCTAGTCTCTTTTTACCTTATTAGGAGCTTTTAGGCTAGTGAATTAAGATACCTAGCCTAGGTACCCTATTTCTACCTAACTACTAGTCACTTATTAAGTTATTTATTAAATAGTATAGCGATTATAATACTTTTACTTATAATTAGGCTTTATAATCGCTTTATAAGTCTATTAATATATTATATTATAGCTCCTATAAATTATCTAGTTCGCTATAGCCCTTCCATTTAATAAGGTATTAATAGTTATATCTAGGGCCCCTATAGGTAATAATATAGTTTACTATATAGACGTTATTATTATTATTAATTAGGATATCTCGTAGTAAAATAGCTAAGCTAAAAAAGGGTTCTAATTATATAGGTATAAATATATTATAGATTTAGTATTTTTTATCTACTAATAGCTTATACGCCCGTCCCCTATTAATTACCTATTAGATCCTAAATAGGCCTTAATATTTATTAGAAAGTTTATAAGAGGGCTACCTCTACCTAATAGTTTTAGTTAAAAGTAGGATAAGGTCTCTTATAGTAAAAATAATAAGGGTCCTCCTCTAATTATAGAACTTATTATATATTTTATTATACTTTTAAAGTAAGCTAGTAATAGCTAACCTCTAGGTGAGTAGGCTATAGATTCTCTTATATACTACTAGGACTAAAACCTTTAACTAAGGTTTAACGTTAGTAGGTTTATAAGGGGAATACCCTATTAGTAGTTTAGCGGGTAACGTCTTAGTAGCTTTATAATAGGAGTTACTATAAATAAATTAGGCTAGGTTAAGCTATATTATCTAGTTATCCTATTTAATATTATAGAAGGTCCTTAAAAAGTACTTAATACTCTAGTTCTAGCGTTCCGTTTAGCTATTAGTTTAGGGATAGAAAGTAGTACTAATCTTCCTCTTAATAACTAGTAGGTAGTATACTTTAGACTAGAAGTTACTAGTAAATAGTAATCCCTAATTAGATATAATAGCTTCTAGGAG
>JAVHLU010000805.1:0-45681 GCA_036785755.1 Colletotrichum ledebouriae | reverse complement strand
GTAAGCCCTCTTAAGGGCTATACTAATAATATACTCTCTATATATAGTAGAGTAGTTAATAAAGGAGCGGGTTTTATTAATTATATTAAGGCTAAACTCTCTAGTAATCCCCTCTATATTATTTATATTAAAACGTATACTTTACTTAGGCTTAGTATATTTATATATAGGGTTTAGTATTAATATAATTAAGGGATAAGGATAAGGAAGAGGGAGAGGTATAAAGCCCTACTTATAGAAATAAAGCTTCTTATATTTCTAGCTATAAGAACCTCTTAGGAAAGAACTCTTTAGTTAAGGAGTTACCTCTTATATAATAGTATTTATAATACCTTTAGTACCTTATTAGAAGGTTAACCTTTTAGGTTAAGGACTTATCTTATATAATAGCTTTTATAATACTTCTAGCACCTTATTAGAAAGTCGATCTTTTAGGTTAAGGAGTTATCTTATATAGTAGCTTTTACCTTACTAGAAGGTTTAGCGAGGGCGTTTCTAGGCTATAAGAGCCTTAGTAGCTTATTTAGCTCTAATATAATTAGCCCTAGTGCGGCACGTATCTAACTTTATATAAGGGTTTACTTATAAGTAATAGGAATATATAGGGTTCTTATATTATTTTCTTTAACTAGTAGAGGGTATAGGCTGAAATACCTATATTATATTTCCTAAATTATACCTACGAACTAGGTGAATTTATTATATTCTTTTTGCAAAGGGGCTGCGGCGTAATTCCGAACCTAATACTTATATAAGTCTATAGAGATAGCTACTAAAGTTATTTAGCTTTTAGAATAGTTTTTATTATTATTTTATTAATCTATCTATTCCTATAGCTCCTTATTACTAGCCCCTATGCTATTAAATTAATTTAGAAGTATAATATTAATAGGAATAAAGACCTCCTATGCTTTTAAGTTATATCTATTCTTATATATATTAATTATAGCTTTAGTAGTATTATAGACTATTCTATTCTAATCTAGCTAGTTCTAATAAAAGAAGGCTTTAGAGATAGCTATTTTCTTATTTACCCTCTTATTATATAGCTTGAGGGTAAGAGCGTAACTAGTCTATAAATTACTATATTAAATCTAAAGCTTATTTTATTTATCTTTTCCTTATTATCTAACCTATTCCTTAGGGGTATCTAGTAATATAATTTCTTTAGTATTATCCTTATTTCTAAGTAGCTTTATAACTCTCTAAGTAATTTAAATAGGAGGGTTTTAAATTATAAAGAGGTCTATTATTTAAGAAGTCTATTAATAATAAGTATTATAAGACTCTATATAATAACCTCTAACCTTCCCTCCTTTTACTATAGTTATATCTTCTACTAGGTTAATATATTAATTCTTAGGCTTAAGGCTAAAAGATATTATATTTATAAAGTTATATAATTATATAATATCTTTTAATAAATTCATAAAGCTAGTAAAACTACTTAGGGCGTGCCTTATTATAACTAATAACCCTTATAATTTCTTCTAGAAGCTTTAGCTACTACTTCTCTACTAACTTACTTATAATAACTAGATAATATATAAAGGTATCCTTATTAATTAGGATATACTTTAAGATTATCTAGCTATTAGTTATCTTATAGTTTTAGCCTTTATTATAAATACCTATCTTGATTTTAATACTTATATCTAGGGTATTAATAAAGTAATAGGGAGATATATAGTGGTAGGCCGTATTCTATCCAGCCTTAAGGCACTTAATATAGCTAATAATAATATAGTTTATAGCGCTATAAAGCTAATAGGCTCCTATAGCTTAGAAAGCTATATATTATAAGAGCTTATTTTATCAAAAGCCTCTATAGCCTCTCCTTACTCTACCTCTTCTAAATCCCTAGTATTACTAATATCCTCCTTAATAATCTCTATATCTAGTATATAAGTAAAAGTATTACTATTATTAGTATTAAGTCTATAAATAATCCTAAGATTATTATTTATAAGGTTTAATAGCTATTATAGTATTTAAATTTAAAATATTATTTCCTTAGCTAGTAACTCTCTTAATAAGGGTTAGGATATCTATCTTATAATTAACCCTATTAATATTTAAGGTTTTAAAGTTCTCTATAAGAGAGTTAGTAATTAAGATAGTAGTCTAGGCTATAGAGGGCTCCTTAGCTTTAGCCTTTTACTTTATTAAAATTATCTTTATTAGGACTTAAAGTATTATTATTAGTTTAGGCTTAATAAAGCCTAATAAGTATTAAAGTTCTTAGCGGATAGTAGACTGTTTGGTTAGAGTATTTTTATTATAACTAATTACTTTAAAATATCTTTAGTAAGCTATTAGCTAAAGCCTTAAGCTATAGCTTTTATAGCTCTTTTTAAAAAGTAATAATAAGTAATATAAATAAGCTTCGTACTAATAAGCTTTAGATCTCTATACTAGATAGCTCTCTATTAAAGCTATTAAATAATAGTAACTAATATTATAACCTTAGAAGGGTTATTATCCTTAATATAAGATCCTACAACTAGGTTCTAAAGATCCTCATTAGGGTCCTATTAAGACTTTAGGTTTATAAATCTAAATTAGTATAGAAGCTTCTCCTTAGCTTCTTTCTAAGTCTTGGCTTTACTAATATAGGATTTCATTATATCTTAGTAGTTACTAGAACTATATATATAAACCTTATTCTTAATATTATTATTAGTCTTAAAATAAAGCTTTAAAAGGCTCTTATAATTAGTAATAAATTTAGAAATATTAATACTAATAAACTTAGGCGCTCTAGTAGAGTAGGGGGCTATTATTAGAATAATGAGATATAGCCTCTAGCCACTGCATAGTGATTTTACCTACTTAAGTGCAATAGACTTTCTAACTCCGCGCCTCCTAATAATATATAGCCTTCGGTTACGTAATTATAACTCTCCTAACTATAGCTATACTTATATATACCTATAACCTTATAATCTTTAACTTTATATTAATAATAACGTAGTTTTTTATTATTTAATAGACTATAAAACTATTAACCTTTCCTCTTATATACTACCCGCACTACTATTAAATACTACCTCTATTACTGCTTTATCTGCTAGTAGTCCTCTTATTTAATTAAGTTAGCTAACGCCTTTATAGCTATATTATTATTAGTAACGCTCTCTCTATAAGTAGTTAGTATAAGCTATACTTATTAATATTTAAGCCCTAAGGGGCCTAGGCTACCTCTGCTTTAATAGTATAGAGGACCTATTTAAATAAGGGCTACTCTATTAGGTATATAATAACCTACCTAGCTTCTACTACTAAGTCTATTTACTTAGCTATAATATAATAGTAAGTATCCCCTCTAAGGGTATTAATAAGAGCCCTCTTAAGGGCTATACTAATAATATATTCTCTATATATAATAAAGTAGGTAAAAAAGGAGCGGGTTTTATTAATTATATAAATATTAAACTCTCTAGTAAGCTCTTATGTATTATTAGTATTAAAAGGCGTGCCTTATATAGGCTTAGCGTTTTTATATATAGTATTTAGTATTAATATAGTTAAGGCATAAGAATAAGGAAGAGGGAGAGATATAAGGCCTTATTTATAGAGCTTCTTATACTTTTAGCTATAAGAACCTCTTAGGAAAGACCTCTTTAGTTAAGGAGGTATTTCTTATATAGTAATATTTATAATACTTTACTAGAAGGTTAACCTTTTAGGTTAAGGAGTTATCTTTTATAGCTTTTATTTTACTAGAAGGTTAACCTTTTAGGTTAAGGAGTTATCTTATATAGTAGCTTTTATAGCACCTTATTAGAAGGTTTAGCAAGGGTATTATTATAAGAGCCTTAATAGCCTATTTAGCTCTAATATAATTAGCCCTAGTATAGCGCATATCTGACTTTATATAGTAATATTTAGAGGGTTTATTTATAAGTAGTAGGACTATATAGGGTTCCTATATTATTTTCTTTAACTAGTAGAGGGTATAGGTTAAAATACCTATATAGTATTTCCCATATTATACCTATAAACTAGGTCGATTTATTATAGTCTTTTTGCAAAGGGGCTGGGGCGTAATTCCGAACTTAATAATAAAAAGATATCTTATAAGGAGTTTAGTAAGGGCTATAATATTCGAATTAGTATAAGTCCTTTTAGGAGAATATAGAGTACTTAAGGATATTACTCCTATTCCTAAGGTAAGATTTATGAATCTATTTATATTATTATTAGAAGCTAGGCATCCTATAGTAGAAAGTTATATCTTAATAAATCAAGCTTTTATTAATCTCTCTTTAGGCTACTTTCCCTTATTAGAAGAGGATCTAGTATTTAAATTAGCTAAGGAAGAAGAAGATATAATACTTATAAGCTTATAAATATTAAAGTTAATATTATATAATATAAGTAATAAAGTCTTTTAGTTAATAAAATAAAGTTATTATTATGATATCTTCTAAATAAAAAAACAAAATAGATAGTTATAATTCTTATTAAATAAAATAAAAAAGAAAATATTGAGTTCGGAATTACGCCGCAGCCCCTTCGCAAAAAGACTATAACAAATTCACCTAGTTTATAGGTATAATTTAGGAAATATTATATAGGTATTTTAACCTATACCCTCTACTAGTTAAGGAAAATAATATAAGACCCCTATATATTCCTACTACTTATAAGTAAACCCTTATATAAAGTTAGACGCGCGCTATACTAGGGCTAATTATATCAGAGCTAAATAGGCTACTAAGGCTCTCGTAGCAACGCCCTCGCTAAACCTTCTAGTAAGGTAAAAGCTACTATACGAGATGACTTCTTAACCCAAAAGGTCGACCTTCTAGCAAGGTGCTGAAGGTGAACGCTACTACGAGAGGTGACTACTTAAAAAAGGAAATATTATTAAGTTCGGAATTACGCCGTAGCCCCTTTGCAAAAAGACTATAATAAATTCACCTAGTTCGCAAGTATAATTTAGGAAATACTATATAGATATTTTAATATATACCCTCTACTAGTTAAGGAAAATAATATAGGAACCCTATACGTTCTTACTACTCATAAGTAAACCCTCTAAATATAACTATATAAAGTCGGACGCGCGCTATACTAGGGCTAATTATATTAGAGCTAAATAGGCTACTAAGGCTCTTATAGCCTAGAAACGCCCTCGCTAAACCTTCTAATAAGGTATTACAAAGGCTACTATATAAGATAACTCCTTAACCTAAAAGGTCGACTTTTGAATAAGGTATTAAAAATAAAAGCTACTATATAAGATAACTCCTTAACCTAAAACGTTAACCTTCTAGTAAAGTGCTATAAATATTATTATATAAGAGGTAACTCCTTAACTAAAGAGGTTTTTCCTAAGAGGTTCTTATAGCTAGAAGTATAAGAAGCTCTATTATTATAAGCAAGGCCTTATACCTCTCCCTCTTCTTTATCCTTATTCCTTAACTATATTAGTACTAGACCCTATATATAAGAACGCTAAGCTTATATAAGGTATAGCTTTTAATACTAATAATATATAAGAGCTTACTAGAGAGTTTAGTATTAATATAATTAATAAAACCCGCTCCTTCTTTAACTACTCTATTATATATAGAGAGTATATTATTAGTATAGCCCTTAAGAGGGCTCTTATTTATACCCTTAGAGGGGATACTTACTATTATATTATAGCTAAGTAAATAGACTTAGTAGTTAAAGCTAGGCGGGTTATTATATACCCTATAGAGTAGCCCTTCTTTAAATAGGTCCTCTATACTATTAAGGCAGAGGTAGCCTAGGCCTCTTAGGGCTTAAATATTAGTAAGTATAGCTTATACTAACTACTTATAGAGAGAGCGTTACTATTAATAGTATAGCTATAAAGGCGTTAGCTAACCTAATTAAATAAGAGGACTACTAGCGGATAAATTAGTAATAGAGGCGGTATTTAATAGTAGCGCGGGTAGTATATAAGAAGAAAGGTTAATAGTTTTATAGTCTATTAAATAATTAAAAACTACGTTATTATTAATATAAAGTTAAAGTTTATAAGGCTATAGGTATATATAAGTATAGCTATAGTTAGGAGAGTTATAATTATATAACTAAAGGCTATATATTGTTAGGAGGCGCGGAGTTAGAAGGTCTGTTGCACTTAAGCAGGTAGAATCACTATGCAGTAGCCAGAGGCCAAGGAAATAGTATAAACTAAATAGCTAAATAAATATAGGAAAGGTCTAGTAACCTTAATCTTATTACTCTAGGCTCTTATAGATCGACTTTAAGTCTTATTACTTAATATAGAAAGGTCTTCCTAATAAGGCTCTTATTCTAGAAGAATTTATAGCTTTAATATATTAATATCTCTTAAAACTTAGTATATTGCTCTTAATACTTCGGGTTATAATAATAAGAGGGTTATTAGTCTTTATTTACTAATCTAGTTAGTCTCGATATACTTATTAGCTTAGTAAGACTACTAATCGCTATATTAGTCTTATATATAGCTATCTTAGCTACTTTAGCTATAACTCTAAAGTAGCTATAGCTCGCTAGTTAAAGAATAGTAGTTAGAATAATGAATAAGAGATAAGAAAAGGGATATACTCGCTAGAACCTACTAATAGCATAAGAAAAGGGATAAAGGGAGGACCTTAGGGTCTATATTATTTCTACCCTAATCCTATAAGAAAATATAGCTATTACTCTTCCCTTAGAACTAAGATAGGTTTATAAATATTTTCCTCTCTTCTAGACTACGTTTATTATTAATAATATTATTATTATTTATTATTTATAGATTTCCTAAGCTTATTATTATATTTAAAGTAGACTAATTATATATATATATATATATATATATTAATAGCGGGGATATGTAGATATAGTAAAAGCACCTAACCCTCCAAGAAGATTATAAAAGCTTTTAAAAAGAGTAAAGAATCCGCCTCTAGGTATTATTAGAAAGGGCTAGAACTTATAGGAACTAGGAAGATAATAAAGAATATAACTCTATTTATAAATAAGCGAGAATATTAAGAATAGGCTTAATAGATATATAAAGTAATTTGCAGATCTAATTAAAAGAAGTTATTTAAATTAAGTATATATTCGCTAGGAAAATACTAAAGAATAAGGTATAGGATTATTAACGTACTAATAGTAATAATATATAAATAATACTAAAGTCCGCTACGCTTCTCTCCTCTATACCCTACTCTATGGTCCTCCTATAATAGACCCGTGCGCTAAGGGAGCTTTTTTAAAAGCTTCGCAGGTAAGTCTATCTTATCCTATGCCACTACCCAATTTATAATAAGGAGCTCTTAGTAGTCTTTTCTTATTTATATATATAGAGAGTAGAGCTATATAATATAACCTCTTTTAAGGTATTAATAGATTACTAGGGGCTGAAATACTTTACAAAGAAGTAATATCTTATAGAGCGCTAGGGGTAGTAAGTAGAGGAATTATTCTAATATAACTTTATTATTAAATACTACTCTAATAAGGAAGTAATAGCTCCTAATACCCTCTCTTAAAGAGAATAGGATATATTATAAGGGTAGAATAATAAGTAGAAATAAGGGAGGGTCTTATAACTAATATTAAATTATACCTACCCCTATAGGGCCCTTATAGCTAGCCCCCTAGTAAGGAGAAGTTAGAAGGGTTATATTAATATCTTAGAAACTATACTTTTTAATAATAACTCTAAATTTTTAGTATTATAACTATAGATTATAAAGATAGATATAATATATAAAACTATATACTATATAGTTACTTATTAGCTTTAGAGCTTTCTATTAGATATAAGAGCTAAGGTTTAAATTAGTAAGTATAATATTAATAGCTAGGGAAGGCTAATATTTAGAGGGAAGCTATAGGTACCTAGCGGGGAGGATAATAATAACTTATTAGAGGAGCTCTATATAAGGATTATCTAATAGAGCTATAACTCTAATATAACTACTTACCTAAGCTATAATAATATACTAGAAATAATAAGCTAGTAGTTTTACTAGCTAGGATAATTATAAATAATATAGAAGTTTATAAGAAATTATAATATTTATAGAGAGATATAAACTTAGAGGTAAGCTAAGAGGGGTTTCCTAAAGCCCTTATCAGTACCTACCCTCTTAATAGACCTCTTAATAGACTTGATTATAGACTTACTACTTATAAAGCATAATACTAGCTAATACCTATAGGTTATAGTAAATAAGCTAGGTAAGTTAGTAATACTAGAGGAAATAGGTATTATAGAGATAGAAGCTTATACCTACCAGTTCCTTACTTATTACTTCTAGTTCTACAGGTTCTTATATAATATTATTCGTAATTATAAGTCTAACTCGGTAAGCTACTTCTAAGCTCAATTCTATTACCTAACTAATATAAAGAAACTATTAAGTACTATAGATTACTTATAAACTAATAATAAGACTAAAAGGTAGAGCTAGGAGATATAAGCTATCCTATAAGTATTTATAACTTAGGTATATGATAATTAGAAATAGCTATTACTTATTACTTAGCTAGTACTCTAAGATATAGTTAGTAATATAACTAGGCTCTTATTATTCTTCTTTGAATAAGAATACTATATAAACCCTATATTAATTATAAATAATATACTATAAGAAGCCCCCTCTAGGGATATAATAGCTATCTTTCTAATAACTAAGCTATAAGAGATAGTAGACTTTATTTAAATAAGTATTATAATAGCCTAGTAATACTAGGGAGCGCTAGCCATAGCTAGCTCTAAGGAGAACACTTCTATTAGCAAGGTTACGCTATAAGTAGAGTTAATTCAATTAGTAATACTATATATTCTATTCTCTATACTAGGGAGCGCTAGCTATTAGCTCTTTAAATAGAATATTAACTATAATATCTAGTATTTAATATAGGTAGTTAATATAATAGTCTTTTTATATAATAGTCTCCTCTTAATGTACTATTTTTATATACCTCCCGCTCTTATTAGAGGTATATATACTAATAGAGATAATAGGGATAGGAGGTAATTATATTATAAGCTATACTAAGGAGTAGCTATTTATTTTTATAGCTTATATATTACTTAAAATCTATAACTACCTTATAAAAATAAATAAGGAGATCCTTTAAAGATTAAAAGTAGTTCTTAATAACTACCTCGCTAATAGTAGTTCTTGATAACTACTTTATATTATATTTTGAAGTTTTATTTACCAAGTCTAGTTATAGCTAACTCTATCTAACCTTAATAGGGGTATAAATATACTAATAAGCACCTATTCCTACTAGCGCCTAGCTCCTATACTTATTAGAGGTATATATACTAATAGAGATAATAAGGGATAGGAGGTAAGTATATTATAAGCTTATTAAAAAGTAGCTTCTTAATTTTATAGCTTATATACTAGTTAGAATCTATAGGTACTTTATAGAGAAGTAGTACTAGGGAGCTATAAATAAAGAAATAGACTTTGTATTAGGATTTATAATAGAAATAATTATTAAATAAGCGAATAATATAATAATCTCTTTATGTAATACTCTCTTCTTAATATATAATCTTTTATATACTTCCTACTCTTATTAGAGCTATATATACTAAGGGAAATAAAGAGAAATAAGAGATAAGTAAATTATAAGCTATACTAATTAAGAGCGTTTTATTTATAGCTTATATATTATTTGAAATTTATAATTACTTTAAAAAGAGGTAATATTAATAAGCTATATTTACTTAAGCTATATATCTCTAGAGATAACTTTAAGGTCTAACTTAATAAGAAGGGCTAGCTTATATATTATTTAAAATCTATAGGTACCTTATACAAAAGATAGGTAAGTAGGTCCTAGAAAGCTTAAAAGTAGTTCTTAATAATAAGAGCCTTATGCTATATTCTAAGGTTTTATCTCCTAAGTCTAGTTATAGCTAACACTATTTAATAGTAATACGGGTATAAATATACGAATAAATATTTATTATCTACTTAAAGAAATAGACTTTCTTATTAGGATATATAGTAGGGATAATTACTAAATAAGTAAATAATATAGTAATCTCTTTATATAGTATTTCCTTCTTAATTTATATTTTTTATATACCTCCCGCTCTTATTAAAGCTATATACATTAAGAGGAATAAAGGGAAATAGGAGGTAAGTATATTATAAGCTATATTAATAAATAGCCTTTTATTTTTATAGCTTATATACTACTTAGAATCCATAGGTACTTTATAAAGAGATAATATTAATAAGCTAAATCTACTTAACCTATATATCTCTTAAGATAACTTTAAGCTCTAAGTTAATAATTAAGCTCGGAATTACGCCGCAGCCCCTTCGCAAAAAGACTATAATAAATTCACCTAGTTCGCAGGTATAATTTAGGAAATACTATATAGGTATTTTAACCTATACCCTCTACTAGTTAAGGAAAATAATATAGGAACCCTATACGTTCCTACTACTCGTAAGTAAACCCTCTAAATATTACTATATAAAGTCAGACGCACGCTATACTAGGGCTAATTATATTAGAGCTGAACGGGCTACTAAGGCTCTTATAGCCTAGAAACGCCCTCGCTAAACCTTCTAGTAAGGTATTATAAAAGCTACTATATGAGATAACTCCTTAACCTAAAAGGTTAACCTTCTAATAAGGTACTAAAGGTATTATAAACGCTACTATATAAGAGGTAACTCCTTAACTAGAGAGGTCTTTCTTAAGAGGTTCTTATAGCTAGAAGTATAAGAAGCTCTACGAGCAGGGCTTTATACCTCTCCCTTATCCTTATCCTTATCCCTTAACTATATTAGTACTAGACCCTATATATAAATATACTAAGCCTAAGCGAGGCACGCCCTTTAGTATAAATAATATAGAGGGGATTACTAGAGAGTTTAGCCTCGATATAATTAATAAAACCCGCTCCTTTATTAACTACTCTGCTATATATAGAGAGCGTATTATTAGTATAGCCCTTAAGAGGGCTTACCTTAATACCCCTATAGGGGACTCTATAAGGCGTAATAGTATTAGAGCTAAGTAAGTAAACTTAGTAATAGAAGTTTAATAAGTCGTTATATACCCTATAGAGTAGCCCTTCTTTAAGCAGGTCCTCTATATTACTAAGGTAGAGGTAGCTTAGGTAGCCTAGGCGAACGTCGGTAAGTATAGCTTGCGCTAACTAATAGAGAGAGTATTACTAATAATAGCATAGCTAGCGGACGAAGCGGTAATAGAGGCGGTATTTAATAGCAGCGCGGGTAGTGCGCGAGAGGAAAAGTCGATAGTTTTATAGTCTATTAAATAATTAAAAACCACGTTATTATTAATATGAAGTTAAAGATCGTGAGGCTATCTAGTGGGGCACGTATAAGTGCGGCTATAGTTAGGAGAGGTAGTCGGCAACTTAGGAGGTTATTAGGTTACGATTATATAACTAAAGGCTATGTATTATCAGGAGGCGCGGAGTTAGAAGGTCTATTGCACTTAAGCAGGTAAAATCACTATGCAGTGGCTAGAGGCCCTAAGTTAATAATAAGGGCTAGCTTATATATTATTTCAAATCTATAGGTATTTTATAAAAACGTTAAGTAACTAGGTCCTAGAAGGCTATAAGATAGTTCTTAATTATAAGAGCCTCGCGCTATATTCTAAGGTTTTATTTACTAAGTCTAGTTATAGCTAACTCTATTTAATCTTATTCAATCTTGATAAGGGTATAAATATACTAATAAGTACTTATCATATACTTAAAGAAATAGATCTCTTTATTAGGACTAATAATAAGGATAATTATTATATAAGTAAATAATATAATATACTTTTTATATAATACTTTGTTCTTAATATATAGTTTTTATATACCTCCTGCTCTTATTAGAGCTATATATACTAAGAGAGAAAATAAAGAGCAGAAAGTAAGTATATTATAAACTATACTAAGGAGTAGCTTTTTATTTTTATAGCTTATATACTACTTAAAATCTATAGATACTTTATAAAGAAGATAAATAAGGAGATCTTTTAAATATTAAACGTAATCCTTAATAACTATATTATAGAAAGTAGTTCTTAATAACTATTTTATATTATATCTTAAACCTTTATTTACTAAGTCTAGTTATAGCTAACTCTATCTAATCTTAAAATAAAGATATAAATATACTAATAAGTACTTATTCTTATTAGCTACTAGCTAGAGCCTTATTATATATATAAAGCTTATTAATAAAGAGCTAATAAGAGCTAATAAAGGCTAATAAAAGCTAATAAGAGTAATAGAAACTAAAATAAGCTATATAGATCTATATGTATCTAGACTTAGCATAAATTATCTTAATTCTTTAAAAGATTAATTAGATTAAGCTTCTAATATAAACGGGTTTAATAATAATAAGAGAGCTTCTTTCCTTAGGCAGGCCTAACTTCCTCAAAGGTAAAGATTAACCTTCCTAATAGAAGGCATAGCGAGGAGAATACTAATTAATATAGGATACCTTTAGAGGGGTACTAAGTAAATAATAGAATCTAGCTCTTAATAACTAACTATAAGAGCTCTAGGCGTAGTAAGCAGCTATTATAGTTATATTATAGGTATATTATAATAAGAGTCCTAAGCTTATATATTATTAAACTAGATATACCTAGTAATATCTACTTAAGGCTTTATATTAACTTCCTCTAAAAGGTACTAGAGGACCTCCTATTTACTTAAATAAGGATAGATCTCTAATTACTACTAATTATAACTAATAATAGAAAGTTTAAGTAATATATAGAAGAGATATATATCGCATAGTAGAAAGTAGTTAGATAAGAGTAGAGGTATAAGGTCTTAGTTAAATAAGAGGGGTATATAAAGCTTACTTAGGAGCCTATAGAGGCTATAATAAAAACTATTATACTGAATAAATATAAGGCTCTATATAAGCTAGTTATAGATAATAATAATAACTTAGTATATACCTAGGGGCAAACTAGCTAGGAGGGGGGATAATATTATAAGCTATACCTAGGTTAAGCCTATCTAAGCTTTTACTTAGGTTTTTTACTTTAAAGGGGCTATCTAAGACCTACCTAGGGCCTACTTAGTAGTTCCCTATAGATTAATAAAATCTCTATTGGAGAGGAAAACTTCCCTTTTTCCTCTTTAGCTTAAATAAATAGTTATATAGTAACCTCTTATTAAATAAACTTAGGTCTAACCCCTTATAGAATTAAAGTACTCTATCATAGAGCTATATATAAACTATAGCTATTCTAATCTATATATATAAATAAAGTATAAAAGCTACTTAAACAATATACTATAAGCCTTAACATATATAAATATATATATATACTTATAATAAAAAACAAACTAGAACTATATAAAAGGGAAGTGGCCCTATAAGAAATTAATTACTACTAACGCTATATTAGAATAATCTTATATATAGTAGTAGTAATATAGCCTAATATAGCGTTTACTATAAGCCGCCTTACTAGGTTTAATAATGACAAAGGCCCTATATAGTACTATATTACTAATTGGGTTCTCTCATACCTTTAGTAAATATAAAACCTCTATCTTAAGTATAGCGCTAAGCCTAGTAAAAGGGATAATATACTTAAAGTCTCTTTAAATATAAGCTTTACAAATAATATAATTAATTAATAGAGCTCTTAAGCGCTTATAATAAAGCTTTTTAAAGGTATAGTTACTTAGAAAGTAAATAAGTAAATAATAGTTATAATATTAATAACTAAGGTAAAGCTACTTATACTATCCTAAGTAGCGTATAAAACCCTCTTTATAAGCTAGTTAATAACTATATTATAAGTCTAACTCCTAAGTAATACTATGCTTAAAACTACTTTTATTACGCTTAATATAATACTAATAATAATTCAGATCTAGTATAATAATTAATGAATTATTTACCTAGTACATATAGAGCTCTTTTAGCTATAAATAAGGCTATAATATATATAAAGGGTCAAACCCGAGTTTATTTAATAATAGGTTACTATAATACTATTTATATAAGCTAGAGAGGAAAAGGGGAAGTTTTCCTCTCTAGTAGAGATTTTATTAATATATAGGGGATTATTAGATAAGCCCTAGGTAAGCCCTAGGTAAGCCCTAGGTAGCTCTCTAGGTAATAAGCCTAGGTAGAAGCCTAGGTAAGCTTAACCTAGGTATAGCTTATAATACTATCCCCCCTCCTAGCTAGCCCTCCCCTAGGTATAAGCTAGATTATTATTATTATTTATAACTAGCTTATATAGGGCTTTATACCTATCTATTATAATAGTCTTTATAATAGCTTCTATTAGCTCCTAGGTAGGCTCTATATACCCCTCTTACTTAACTAGGACCTTATACCTCTACTCTTACCTAATTACCTTTTATTATATTATATATATCTCTTTTATATATTACTTAAATTCACTATTATTAGCTATAATTAGTAATAGCTAGGGATCTATTCTCATCTAGGTAAGTAAGGGGTCCTCTAATACCCTCTAGAGGAGGTCTATATAAAACCTTAAGTAGATATTACTAAGTATATTTAACTTAACGATATATAGGCTTAGGACTCTTACTATAGTATATTTATAATATAACTATAATAGCTTCTTATTAGGCCTAGGGCTCTTATAGTTAGCTATTAAAAGCTAAACCTTATTACCTACCTAGTACTCCTTTATAAATATCTTATACTAGTTTATATTCTCCTTACTATATTACTAAGCTATTATAATACTTACTTAAATAAAGTCTACTACCTCCTATAGCCTTATTACTAAGAGGGTAGCTATTATATCCCTAGAGAGGGTTTCCTATATTATATTATTTATAATAAGTATAGGGTTAGTATAGTACTTATATTTTAAAAAGAAGAGCAAGAGCTTAGTTATATTATTAACCTTATTATAAAGTTCTAGCTAAGTTATAAGTAGGAGCTACCCCTAGCTATCCTATACCTAGGCTATAAATACCTATAAAATAGCTTATATCCCCTAGTTTTACCTCTTAGTACTACTATTAATCTATAAGTAGTATATAATACTTAATAGTCTCTTTATACTAATAAAGTAGTAGAATTCAGCTTAGAAGTAGCTTAATTAATTAAACCCTTAATTATTAATAATACTATATAAGAACCTATAGAACTAGAAGTAGGAGGTAAGGAACTAATAGGTATAAGCTTCTATCTCTATAATACTTATCTCCTATAATATTATTAACTTACCTAGCCTATTGATTGTAATTTATAAGTATTAACTAGTATTACCTTTTATAAGTAGTAAATTTATAATAAAGTTTATTAAGAGGTTTAAGTATAACTAAGTAAATACTAATAGGGGCTTTAGAAAACCCCTCTTAGCTTACCTCTAGATATATATCCCTCTATAGATATTATAATTCTTTATAAATCTCTATACTATTTATAATTATCCTAGCTAGTAGAACTACGAGCTTACTATTTCGAGCGTACTATTATAGCTTAGGTAAGTAGTTATACTTAGGTTATAGCTCTATTAGATAATCTTTATATAAAGCTCTCTTAGTAGGTTATTAGTATCCTCCCTACTAAGTACTTATAGCCTCTCTCTAAATATTAGCCTCCCCTAACTATTAATATTATACTTACTAATTTAGATCTTAGCTTTTATATCTAATAAGAAGCTCTAAAGCTAGTAAGTAATTATATAATATATAGCTTTATATATTATATCCTTCTTTATAGTTTCTAGTTATAGTACTTATAGTTTAGAGTTATTATTAAAAACTATAATATCTAGGATATTAATATAGCCCTTCTAAGTTCTCCTTACTAAGAGACTAGCTATAGGGTCCCTATAGGGGTAGATATAGTTTAGTATTAGCTATAAATCCCTCCCCTACCTCTACTTATTATCCTATTCTTATAATATATCTTATTCTCTCTAAGAGAGAGTATTAAGAGCTATTACTTCTTTATTAATTTAATAGTAAAGTTATATTAAAATAGCTCCTCTACTTACTAGCTCTAATACTTTATAAAGTACTACTTCTTTATAAAGTATTTAAGCCCCTAGTAGTCTATTAGTACTTTAAAAGAAGCTATTTAATATAACTCTACTCTCTATATATATAAAGAGGAAAGGATTACTAGGAGCTCCTTATTATAAATAGGGTAGTTATATTCTATAGGGGAGAGCTTTCATAAATAAAACGCTATAAAATACTTAGTACTTTCTAAATTGATTTAAATGAATACCCCTCGTAATAGAAATCCTAGATAGCTAGTTTTAATAATAATCCTATTTTTTAAGTTAAATTAGTAAAATATTAACTAGGTATTAAATAGCTACTGAAGCTAAGAGAAAGCTCTTCCCTAGTTATCCCCTTATTAAAACGTTATATTCTCTCTAATAAGCTCTATAAATAGTCTAATTATATTTCTATACTTTAGTATAAATATATTATAATAATTTATAAATCTTAAGAAGCTTTAGATATATTTTAGAGAGATAGGGGGTAGCTACTTAGTAATTACTTAGAGTTTCTTAAGGTTATAAGAGAAGCCCTCTCTTATAGTTATTATAAACCCTATATATTTAATAGTTTTTACTAAGAACT
The DNA here is from genome assembly GCA_036785755.1 of Colletotrichum ledebouriae. Taxonomy (NCBI): domain Eukaryota; kingdom Fungi; phylum Ascomycota; class Sordariomycetes; order Glomerellales; family Glomerellaceae; genus Colletotrichum; species Colletotrichum ledebouriae. Next base: position 29,087 of record JAVHLU010000805.1, on the reverse strand, counting down.
TATACTTTATAAGATTAAGGTTTAGCTTAATATTTACTAGCTTCTCGAGGACCTCCTAGACCTTTCTCTTATAATCTTCCTTTCTTCTATTAGAGTAGATTAAGATATAATTTATATAAGTAGTAATATTATTATTAAAGAAGTTCTATAAGGTATTATTAATATATTACTAGACGCTAATAGGGGTATTAGTTAAGCTAAATAAATAAACTACTAATTTAAATAACTTATACTAAGTATAGAATATAATTCTCTCTTAGTACCTCTCTATTACTTTTAACTTATAAAAGGCTATTATTATATTTAACTTAATATATTAGTTAGCTATATTTACTTAATATAATATCTTAGAGATTAATAAGAGGGGGTAGTAGTCTTTCTTAGTAATTATATTAAGGGCTTTATAATTAATATAAAAGTAAATCCTTTTACCTAGCTTCCTTATAAAAAGTATTAATATCCTAATAAATAAGCTACTAGCCTTAATAAACCCCTTATTTAGGAGGTTTTATAAGGTCTTCTTTAGTACTAATAGCTCTTCTCTTAATATATTATAAAGAGAGCCCTAAGGTAGTAATAGCTCCCTTTTATCTAGTCCTAGTATAAGGGTAATTTAGTAATTCACTCTAGGTTATCTAGGGGGTAATAAGTAAGTATTATTAGAGTTAAATAAGTTAGGAAACTCTTTTAATACCTAGCTTAATAAATAATATTATTAATCCTCCTTTAGTTTTAAGTTTAAGGCTTTCTTAATATTAGCTAAGCTAATAACCTATACTAATACCTCTATAATACCCTCTTAATACTTACTTTATTATCTTACTAGGTATTAGTAGATTATAAAAAATAAGGGTATATTAAGGAACCTTATAGCTCTTATTTCCTTTATAAGGAGTATTTCTTCTTAACCCTTTAAGTATAGCCTAATATACCCCCTCTTATAATATACTTATGAATAACTTAGTTCTATTCTATCTAAGGGCGCCCTGAGAGGATATTAAGGTCTAAGCTATTAACTATATATATAAAGATATATTAGATATAGCTACTTATTTCTAAGTTAAGCGCTACTATACTTAGAGCGTTACTTAGTAATAGTTTACGAAGTATATATTCTCTTATAAATTAGTATTTTTTCTTAATATATAGAAAGTAAAAGTATTAAGCTAGGGAAAAGTTAGTTATTATATAAGTATTACTCCTAATATCTACTAGGATATAAGCTAGATATCCTTAATTAACTCTAACCTAGATAATAATAAGCTTATTATTAGCTAGGTATTTCTATTTATATTCCTCATAATTTAATATCTCCTCCTTAGTAAGCTTTAAAGCTTAATTTTACTCTAAAGTTAGTCTTTTCCTAACTTTTTCTTTTTTTAAGAGTTAGCTATTATCTAGTAATTATTTATAACCTTATAATATATTAGTTCTTCCTTTAAAGCTTTTACTTTTGTAACCTTAAGTAGCTAGTCCTTTTTATTAAAATAATACCAAGTAATATACCTTCTAATTTTATAAGTATAATAAGTATAGAAATCCTTTATATCTTTTAATAAGTCTTAATATTATATTAGAGAGGTACTTAAGGAAGATCTAGAGTTTTAATAGTTATAACATCTCGCTTTTCTAACTTATAAGATATAGATTACTTTAGTTATATAAATATCCCCCTTAGTATTCTTAGTAATAGGTCTCTAATAGGTTATAAGGTAGTTATTAGGGGCTTTTTAACACTCTGCTTTCTATATAATACTCAAAACCTTTAAGAGCTAGTTATTATAATTAGCTAATAAGTTAATAGTAATTAGCTAATTCCTTAGCCTAGGGGTAAGAAAGGCCTCTAGAAGTAAGATCTAGACTTAACCTAGCTAGTTTATATTACTTATATTAGCTAGTATATATTTAAACCTTAATAAGAAAGTTACTAAAGCTTTATTTTCTTTCTATTAGAGGGTTTATAATTAAGCTATAGCTTATAATTAAATAGTAGGGTTTTTATAAGTCTAACTAAAATAAGTTATAAAATCCTCTAGGTTATATTATCTACTATAACCCCTAGCTCTATAGAAAGTAGAGACTACTTATTAGAGAGTAATACTTAAATAAGAGTTAATAAAGTATTATACCTCTATATTTATAAAGTAGAATACTTTATTAATAGTAATCTCATATCTTATTTATTATATCTAGGAGGTATATTCTCTTTACTTACTTAAAAATTTAGGAGCAAGAGTAATAGCTTTTAATATATAATACTAGAGCTTTATTAGTAGTATTAATAGGGGTTTATATAGCTATATATTAGCTATTCCCCTATTTAACTTCTTATAACTATTACTAGAGAGACTCTAGTATTACTATTAAATTAGCTCATAATAACTTATCTTATGTTTTAATTATATTAATATTAACTATCTTACTAATTAATAAGACGTAACGCTTAACTTATTATTATTATTATTATAATAATAAGCTTAAATATATAAAGAGTTAGACCTAAGTTTATTTAATAATAAGTTATTATAATACTATTTATTTAAGCTAGAGAGGAAAAGGGGAAGTTTTCCCCTCTAGTAGAGATTTTATTAATTTATAGGGGATTACTAGGTAGGCCCTAGGTAAGCCTTAAGTAGCTCTCTAGGTAATAAGCCTAGGTAGAAGCCTAGGTAGGCTTAACCCGGGCGTAGCCTATAATAATATATTAATATTTATAACTACTAGCTATAATATGAGATTACAAAAGATTATATATTAATTAAATATATATCATTAGTAGAGATTATAATAGATAGACTTATATAAGCGCTTATATTACTATAATCTAAAGTTTTTTATAGTTTACTATAAATAAGTAACTAATATATATAACTAGTAGCAAATTATATATAAGATCTATGGTAATAAGATAATATAAAGTATAAGAAAGTAATAGAAACCTATATATAGAATAAGATAGACCTTAATAGAGTTTAGGAATAGCCTTATAAAAGCTAGTAATCCCTAAGGGGGTATATTGGATTATAAGGTTTAGAATATATATTACGAGTTTAGTATAATATTAGCCTAGCTCTATATATAGGCCTAAAGCGACCTAGGTATACTAACTATAACTAGGGTGCGCGTGGGAAAAGGGGCTAGGACGCGCCTAGATAAGGGCCTATATATAAAAGATATACACATATAACAGCATCACCAATATATATATAATCACGCCCTATTTGACAATATCCTCTATGCAGAAGGCTGTTACTATACCGCAGCACTAAAAACGGGACAAGGTTGGTCGATTTTCGTCGGGAGCGTCGAGATGCATATCAGCCGACCGGCCAGGGGGTGTTACCTCCGTACGCAGGCCGGGTAGCACAGGGCGGGTGTGCCGGAAACCGCAATTGAATTTTTATACCACATCCACCAGGGCGAAACAAGACGAGGGCAAGAGAGATCTCGGGGTCAAAAAAAGAAAGTTGACGTCGTCCCGCCCGTCGGACAGCTGGAAGCGCGACCCAAGGGCGCAGCTGGACCAGGTGGAATGTCAGATTCACGCCCAACCCCCCAGAAAGGGCGAGTGAGGCTGATGCGCCTGCAACAAGGCACCTTACCCTCGCGGCTTTGTATGAAGTAGCAAAACGTAGGTTCCAACGGACTTGACTCCGCATCGTGGCATCGTTGACCACATTACACCCAACTCACGTTGGACCGCTGCACCGCTGCATCGCCCCAACTGCGTCGACTCCTCCAGTCGAGATGAAGGGTGCAGAGGCAGGCATACTCTTATGCGCCCATCGGCCCTGAGAGACTCGAAAGAAAGAAGCAGAACAAAAATAATCTGTAGCAGATGCGGTCAGCACAAGTCCGTGTCGGCTACTGGGCCTGCGGCTGCGTTCGTCTCTGCATTCACAGTCGCATCCGGATTTCAAATTACCCACGATTGTGTTCCTTTTCCAGAATTAGCTGCAATGCACAAAACAGGCAACCGTGCTTTCGTTTAGACGAGTCTGCGTAATTGCACTTCATCTCCATCTAGCGCTCGCCGGCCCCGGTCCCGGTGGCCCTTGTCTCTTCATCGCATCCTTTCGCCGCAAGAGTACAAGCCTGCGTGCTTACGTCGATTTGTGAGTCCGATGGGTATGCGAGCCGCCGAGGCTTAGAATAACTATCATCTGTCATTACCTAATAAGGGAAACAGACGTCAGGAGTGTCAGTGTTGGTGTCAGTGCCAGTCACATCACTTCCGTCTACCCGCTCAACTTTCCAAACCTCCGCCTCAAGTCGCCCTAAAGTTGGGTAGGCCAGGCTGGGTCGCGAAGATACACCGGACGGGCCATGACTAGCACCCGTTTGACGGTTTTCGTCTCGCTTCACTGGCATCTCTTCTTTCGTCTGTCATACCTGCGGTAGTGGTTGTCCAGTGTCCGGCAAAGGTATGGCCAGACATATTTTTCGGTTTAGCCTGGCTCTGGCCCTGGCTTAGCTCTCAACCAACTATCGACCACGCCGAAGGCCGTCAGCTTTCAGGACTGCTTTCTCTGTGTGGCTCACAGCTGAGCAGACGCGCTTTCTGCGACTAATCTGCGCCAAACTCATGGTGGATTTCAATCTGGAATTGTAGGACCGATCCTTTCAACAGTTCTGACTGCGAAGATGCCGTTTTGATCAGTCCTGGGCCGGTTTTGAGTGTCGGATTGCAGGGCAAGGCATAGCACAATAAGCGGTTCTTTGCGTTCCAGGCCTCAAGCCAGTATCCATGTCCGGATCTTGTGCATGCATCACTCGCATGCCCTTGTGCTAGCTAGTGTAAGTCCAAACCTTGTGCCACGCAGCTTCGGCCAGTAGCAATCGGATTGGAGGACGCCACTACAGAATACACCAGTGCCATTGGCTCGAAGCGAAATGGGTTGCTGAGGCATTTCCGGGAGGGCGGCGCCTCTGGATACACACTGTCAACACGACAGTACCTGAAGTCCGATTCACTCTCTAAAGGCGTGAGGGTTTTGGCATCGCTATTCTGAGGCACTTGATACGAGGCGCTACAATACTGATGATGTAGGTACTAACTAGCCTTAACGCGGCTTCATTGCTTACCCAACCTCACCTAGGTAAAGCACAAAGTGTGGTCCTGGCTTGGGTAGGGACACTGGAGAATGCGGAAGATCAAGGGTCCTTTCCTTTCTCCCTCGCCAACTACGTACCGAAGAATTACACATACTTCAGTACACAAGAACTTGGCTCAACTAGCGCCACCTCAACGTCAACGCTTTGGTTGCTCTCGGAGCTTTCCCCTGCGGCAGCGTCCGAGACGAGAGAGGAACATTTGCAATTCTGCCATCGCGCCTTGCCTCATCAGGAACCACGCCAACCCGATTTGCATGTTCGGGGAACACGAATAGCAGTCACTGGTCGTGATCGCAGCAGTCCACCCATCGTCTTCGCCTTCTGCCATCGCCATCGTAATGCACGTATGGCGCGTCGCTGGCCTGTCCAGCGCGGGGAGGCAGCTGCCGTCAATCCAGCCGAGCTGTCAGTGATTCGAGTCTTCATGCTCCCCTCGGTCTGGCTGCCTCTGCGCTGACCCACGCGCCATCTCGAGCTTGCTCAGCCTTGAGCCGGGAAGGCCCCTACGCGGTTGGATTGCTTTATTAACACATGGAATGCCTGGGCAACTCAAAACAGAAAAGCCGTACTGCGGTAGATCGGATTGCGCTGGCCGACCCCACCAGAAACGGCTTCCAAACCCTGGCACTCCCGTCGAGCCTCTCGTAAGCGGCTTAAGCAAACGCAAACTCAACATATATCGAGATGAATAGCAAGATGCAACGAGCCAGGTCAGCATGTGAGCACAATATGGAGCACGATCATCCCTCTGACGCTGTTGCGAACGTAGTTTGGCAATCCAGACTTGCAATGCTCTGCATGACACCCCCCGGCATGATCGCCGCTCCGCTGCCCCAACACGGTCGTGTTCCACTGGCTGCTACCCCGGCCAGCTGAAGACGGCCCCTCCGGCATGATGAGTACTGATTGATGCATCACATCCTCTGTCATTTCGGTGCCAGAGGCTGCCGTTGACCTCCAGCTGCCCACCATCCGTCACTGCTGCTTCTGTCACTGCCGGACTCGACCATCGCGGACAGCATGACATTGCTGTTTCCAGCACAAAGAGACCCATTCAAACCCGATCTCTTTTGCTGGCCCGGCATCGCCCACACGTTTTTTCTGATGGTGAAGCAGAATATCTGAAGACGGCGACCGCAGCGGCCGCGGCAGCTGCAGCGCCCAAGAACAACTGTCTCGCGTGTTGCGCGGAAGGGGGGGGGGGGGGGGGGGGAGAAAGCCAACGCTCCCATTGCATGGCTTCGCATCCGCATCGCATCGAAGCTATGCACGGCGCACGGCACGCTGCATCTCTATGCCTAGGCCGGCTCACGCACCACAAGCTCGCAGATTCTGCACCAGTGCGTGCCGCCACCTACGCCCGTCTAACATGTGCATCCAAAGCCTGTGCCTGTATGACTTGTCGTGTGTGCTATTGCTCCTACTGGCCTTACTCTGGTTTCATTGTCCTGATCTTCAGGCCTCCGGATTGTCAGTCTTCGGTCGAATGAACGGACTTGAGGGTCTGGCCTGAACCCCAGGTCCCCCAAGTCCCTCGAAAGGCACACAGGTTCATCCGTGCCCATCATGAAGCTACCTTGACGTTCGCTTCCCAACAGGGGCAACAGGACCACCGTCCATCAGTGCATCATAGTGGGCAAACAGGCATAGTAGTTCTTTGGATAGGGCAAAGCATGGACGAGCATCAAACTACAAACCTGAACGCGCCTGTTTGATTTCGTCAAGCCAGAGTGTTCGTACTTCCAAACACGGCGCTTTACCATAGTAGTGCTTTCGTCTCTCCCCACGGCATGGTGATTCCTAAGATACCTAAGGTTTTGTCCCAGGCCCAGAGGCAGTCGAGGTCGCAGTTCTTTCCGATAATCGAGGCCATCCCCTCTCAATGTCTTGGCTAGCTTCATCCGTTGGTCTAGCAGCGCCCGATTCCAACAGCTGCACACATCCTGGCATCATCCTAGCATCAGATCAGAGAATCATGTCCCACTGGGCCCATGGCGTCGGCTTGGCTTGGGTTGTGGCTGGAGTCGGGGCCGCAACAAGGGCCAGGGACAGGCTCGGTACGGGTACCAGCTCAGGAGCAGGAACGAGGATCATGATCGGGACCGGGACTAGGACCAGGGTGGACAATAGCAAGGGTCTGGCGGATGGAGACAAGGGCAAGGGGCGTGTCTCGAAAGGAAATAGCCGTAAGTCAGGCCGTCAGTCAAGAGTCTTTCCCACGGGCTGGGATTATTACGCTGGCTCGTTTGCATTGGTCTTAGGCTCTTTCACGTCTCCCTCGACCTTGAACCTCGAACCTCGAACCTCGAACCTCGAACTTCAAGGATACGTACCCTGTAAAGATCCTGTGAATGATCTCCAGCCGGTACAGGCCGCCTTAGGCACTGAGATGGACATCCCAGTGCCTAGACCGAGGCCTCTGGGGCTCTCTCTCGCCCAGCTTCCCTCCCATGCGCCTCTTATAAGGCCCAAAAAGGGAAAAAAAAAAAAAAAAAGACGGATTTGAGCTCAGTTTGCAGGTCACACCCCCCCCCTCGACTGATCCCCCACTCCCAGTTTGGCACTGAGCTTGCTCGCAGCAATACTTCGACTGTTGGGTTTCACCCCCCTCACACCCCCCACCCCTAGGAGGAAAGGCGTCACTCTCCTCTCTCGCAGCCCTCTATCGGATCTTGCATGGTGTTGATGCCGCTACTACTACACCTGGTCACTGCTTCTTCTGCTTCTGGGGAAGGGGAGTGAAAGAGCGAGGGACCTTACCTCACTACTGGGCTCGCCGGGGTTTACAAGAACGCTCCACTCGCCCTCACTGCTTCGTCGTCCTTCTTCCCACCCTCAAACCAGGCTCACTTCCAACTTTAACCTTTCTTATTCGTCCATTATCCCATGCCCTCCAATCTTATTCTGGGATTCGCATAGATCTCGTTCTTCCGGCACAGCCTCTACTCCCGGTTGTCTCCCTACCACGTAGATTCCACCTGCTCAACTACATATATACACCAACAACCCACGCGTGTCCTAAACCCGCCTCAGCCTTCTTACTGTCTTCATCATCAACATCGTCAACTTCGACAACAGCCCCCTCCTTCTACCCAGCTTGACATATACAGCCTCGGCTCCCACTTTGAGAACAACGTCCATTTGCTCAAACTTCCTTTTCTACCATCGGAGCTTACCACTACTCAATATACTGTAATTTCATTCTAGACCTATCACATCTACTACAACACAATGGCTCAGAGGAGAGGACCGTGGTCGCAACAAGAGGACGCATATCTCATGCAACTCGTCAGCGACCAAGGCCCTTTGAACTGGGTGCGCATTGCCCAAGCCCTTGGCACCCGCACACCCAAGCAATGCAGAGAACGATTCCACCAGAACCTCAAGCCCACACTGAATCACGAGCCCATCACACCCGAGGAGGGCGCCCAAATCGAGCTTCTCGTCAATGAGATTGGCAAGAGGTGGGCAGAGATTGCGCGACGCCTGCACGGCCGCAGTGACAACGCCGTCAAGAACTGGTGGAATGGAAGTCAAAACCGCCGCAAGCGTCACGACCGTCGCAGGGCCAACCAGGGCAGCTCGGGCTACGACGACAGGAGATACGGTCCCTCCCACTTCGCACGCCCAACCCTCACTCTCAGCCCGCATTCGTCGGCTCTGCCGCTTCCTAGGCACGCCGCTTCCTCGCCCGCTTCCCCGACATTCTATGGCCACGGCCATCCCTACTACTATCTTGAGTCCCCTCTTCCATCACCTTGCTCAACTGCGTCACCAAGTAGCGATGCGCTTGATGGAGAGGCCTCGACGATTTCGGACATCTGTTCAAGCTACACTACATCTCCTCAATGCCTGTCGAGGGGTACATCACCGTCCCTCCAGCTTCCTCCCCTTCGCAACCTGGACATCAGTTCCCAACCCCGTTCGCTTCCCAGCTTCGGTGCTCTTCTGAACACCCCAGGTGAGAAGAAGGAGCACACTCGTTTGCCCTCCAAGGGATCACATCTCTTGACGGCACCAAATTCACCCATCTTCAACAACGTTCCTTCGCCTTCGGCTACGCCTTCGGCGGCGGATAAAGACTCGAGGATGGATGTTTCCGCGCTGCTTGGCTGAGAGGGTGATGAGCGGCAGCTTTCGATTCAAGGCTGCTACTGTTGTACTGTACCAGTACTGTATGGATTCAAAGGCGCAACCAAAAACGGGAAGGATACTTGATTGATACAGCTGCCCCAAAAGGCCTTTTGTTGATTGTTTACTTATGTAACCCCAGCGAGGGGACGGCGCAATATGGGAGACCTGATACATGAGGGTCTAGCATGGTGACAGCAACGGGCTGTTGAGCAATTGTTTGGACTGGCACCTGTCCAGGTAAAAGAATTACAGCGTGGAACTTTGCCCAATCACACGCGCAAAAGAAGCTAAAATCATAATGAAACCAATCGCCACACATCAGCGTTTGCCATACCGGCCTCCCACAGTGACTTTTGCATCCCTCAACCCTCACAAACAAAAACCCCATGGTTTAAACTTTGCGTTTCCCCCATTAACTTCTACATCTTTGCCGGTCTTTGAGCCCAGGTCAATTGCGGTGTCTGGTCCAGACGGTCGGTGGACCGGGGTTGCAGGGAAGGCTATGACGGTGAATTCATGTTCACGGACACGTCAGCGGTGATCGACGGCAGAAAGGTCAGAGCCAAGGGTCTACCCTCCTCTTACAACGTCTAAATAACACACGGTTGTTTTCTTCTTGAATTCTTCGCTCTATTCCTTCCCTTAACCCATTTCTTTTGGAGCCTCAGTTGAAACCAAACGTAAGCGCACTCGTTGCACTAGACAAGGCCAGGACGAGACGAGGCGGAGGACAGAGCTTTCAAGTAGGGTCAGGGCCAATCCACATAATCAACACGAGATGGAGTCGCGTCAATCATGACGAGCCATCCGGAGTAAGGAAAACTGGCGACAGAGATGGGAGATTCAGAGTTTCCGATGTGAGAGAGCTTAGTCAGGGCGGCTCAGTTGCCGGAATTCAAAATCGAGTGATTTGTGTAAAGGGACGGTAAGACAAGAGAAAACATCGGACAGGGAGTCCTCAGAAGGATGTTTGTAAGGAAAGTCAATCATCGGCTGAACTTACAGACATGGAGACGACGACGACGACGACGACTACGACGACGACGCGGACGACAATGGAAGTAAGACTAGGCTGGGCCCTGGGGATCGAGGTTCAGCTCTCACCGTCCCTTACCTGCCTCACCTGCACTTGGTCCTTCTGCCTCACCTCGTTGCGGTCTGTATCTGTGTATTTCCATCCTCCGCCCTCCACATTCCACCTTCTATGGTGCCAGGCATAATAATTACGATGTACCTGAAGCAAAGATAGTACGGAAGGTTCATCCACACACTTTCACCCCGACTCGTACTTCATCCGCCTTTCCGCCTCTCCGCTTCTCTGTCCGTCCCCCCCCCCCCCCCCGGACCCCCCGGCGCCTTCCGATTCTTAAAACGAGCACAGCCTGGCATGACAATGATTCTTGCGACGACACTCCGTTCTCGTCGTCTCCCCCCACTTACATCCACGCAAATACTCGAGGTCAAGTATCTGTATCTTCATTGGCTGCTATCAGGTGGCCCCTTTTGACAACACCTGAAATTTGGCTCACCAGCACAGAGCGGAAAGAATGTGGTATTTCCCCCCTCCATGTCGTGCAAATGAACGCCATGGTCTCCGTAAGACCCCGGTCTCGCTGTGTGCCAGTTGTTTGGCTCAAAAGCGAAACCCCAATAGCGCTGACACTCTCAGCGTCGGGATGTTCACGTCCCGTCGACGATCCCTGAAGGAAAGGCGGATGGCAGCAAGTTGGCAGCCCGGCCGTGCTGACGGTACCAAGCAGGATCTGCGGCCCCACCCCCCCAATTGGCCGAAAAGACCAATCCCAGCCGGGGAAGCCCTGTTACCTGACTCTGTTTCCATCCTCCTACTCGAGCAGACGAAGAGTGAGGCAGCTGAAAGCTCGCCAACGGCAGCAATCTTGCATCAAGCCGCAACCAATGATCAATCAACCGCGGGTGGCTGCTGATGGACCAACCAACCATCATCCATCCAACAATCCAACAACTAGGACAAGAATGAGAACAAGGGACAGCCTCCTTCCGAAGGTACAAAACAGATCCAACGGTCAACCGTCGCGCAGGCATACATACCATGGACAGAGCAAATCCGCCTGATCGTCACCGTGGACGATACCAAGGTGTTATCCGGGCCTGGGGATGCAATTCCACAGCCAATGAAGACACAGAGCTACCGTCGAGCGTTTCAGTGAGCTACTGCGTAATTATGTACGACGCACCGGTGTGGCCCAGGCCCGGCCTGCTCCCAATTTCGACACCAACTAAAGCGTCAACGTCAATCAGACCGAACTAAATCCGACCACACGGGCCGTTTCCGACAACAAAGGTTGGTTGACCGTTAGCGCTTGCAACCACCAATCCTGCAGGGAAACAGTGCCTGCAGCGTCACCCGCTAGGAAAGAGAGACGCCCGTATCGTCATCGCCTCCGTTGCGTTCGTCCGAGACAGGAGTCCATCGCAGATCAGTCCTCCGTCTTCGTCTACCTACCTGCCTGTCAACCCCGTCTGCAGCATCTTCGAGCCGTCTCCCGCCCTGCTCGTCACTGTCGTCACTTTCGTCATTGGCCTTTGCCTGCGTCGTCCCTTGCCCCATTGCCTTACACAGCCGTGTGCCTTAACATTTGGCCTGGTGGAAATGAAAGGGAATGGAGTCCAGAAACTGAAATTCCTTGACAAGCTCAGTCAAACTGTCAAGCTGCATGGATGGATGTCGAATACGGGCGTAACGTACGGGCGAAAGCTTGTCGCCAACTCTACACCACGAGAGAGATACACATGCCAAGAATCTCGGTCCCGAAGAGCGTCCAAACAATGACGATAATTCCAGAGTCAAGTTGTGATGCACCCTCACCTGCGTGAGGCGAACAAAGGCAAGGTGGGGGAGGAGGGGGGGGGCCAGCTTCCGACGGTCTCTTGGAGAATTGATTCCACATCATATGCTGTCTCCAAGATCGTCTGGGTCCGCCTCACGCTGGGCTACGGGGGTGTTACGACCGCAAACGGCGCCGTATCGCAATAGGCGGGCTACGCGCAGCGTAATATTGAGCCGCATGCGGGTTAGAGGCGTTACGCGCGATACGAGGGCTTATTTGCATATGAAGGCATATAATAGGAGCGTAGGTTATACTATAACTAGGTATAAGGATAGCTTCGCTCGTATAACTATAAATAATATGCTTATTTAACCCTAGTTTCTAACCCCTAACTATATATAGGATCCTTATTATTATATAGTAGTATAACTTATATAACTTTATAAATCTAAATTATCTATTATAATAATTATTAAAATAGTAAATCTATTAGTATATAATTATTTAAAATAATATATACGCTATATAGACTTTAATATATTTCTAAAAAGCTAATAGAGTTACTTATAGTTATGATAACTATATTATAGAAAATTAGGGTAATAAGGCTTTAAGATAAAGCTATTATAGATCTTTAGTATAAGATTATAGAGCTATAATTAGCTTAGTAGAAGAAGCTTAAGGAGAATAAGACTCTTTAGATATAATTATAAGAAGTATATAGGATAACCCTAGCGCTACTTCAAATTAGTAATAATAATAAAGATACTTTTTCTCTAATAATATCACTACTAATAAGTACCTTAATAAGCCTAGCCTATTCGCGCTTTAGAGTATAAGAGGTTAGTTTAGATATTATAATAATAAATACCCTATTAATTAGAGCGCTTATTAATATACCTAAGCTAGGTATAAATTACTTTAAGGACTTTTAGATAAAGTTCTTAAAGGATTACTACTTAAAAGGATTTAGAAATTAAATTATATAGTTAATATAAGTATAAATAGCGCTCATAATATATAGGGTTATTCTTAGAGATTACTTAGCTTATATAGAGGATCTCTATATAATAGCTAAGATATATAATAACCTTATAGAAGGGTTAATATTACTTAAAATATATATAAAAAGTACTTCTAAGATATAAGAGACACTTTTATAAATATATACTAGTACTAGTATTATGCTATAAGGCTAATTATAGGACAAGAGATATATACTAAAGCTTATAAAGAGCGATCTAATAATATATATTATAAAGTTTAATAAATTATAATATAGATATTTATAAGCAGGTAGTACTATCTCTATTAAAGATACTATTTAAGTATTTATTTAAGGAGTAGAAGACTAGTATTATAACTAAGCTATATATTAATAATTAAAATACTATAAAGGTATTATTAAGTTAATTAAGGCGCTCGTAGTAAATCTATAGGATAAAGCTTATACAACTAGTAAAATAAAGGCTATACTTATAACCTAAGTAATAGATAAGATATCTATGGGGGATAAAAGGATAGAGCTTAAGAAAGAGTAATAAAGTTATAATTATTTTAGCTATAAGCGCGCTAATACTATATAGCGTTATTATCCTAATTATAATCCTAAAGATAAGGGATTATTAATATTACTAAATAGTAATAATAAGATAGATACGCCTAAGAAGGAGTTTATAAAAGACAGCTAGAAGGTACTAGAATAAGTCTACTATGCTTTTATAGACTTAAATAACTTTTAAATAGCTTAGAATAACCTTATAGGATACCTAGTATAAGTAAATAGGCCTATAGAAACTAGATAGAAGGAGACTATTCTAAGGATAGTTAAGTATAATAATAGCGCTTAGCTATAGGATATAAGTATAAATATATATATAATTAGCAATCTATTATAAAATAACAATATATATATATATATATTATCAATAACTCTATATATAATTTATATAGGAGGAAGTAATATCTATTCTAAGTATATAAGTATAAATACCCTATACTTTAATAATAGGGAATTAATATAGCTATAAGACGTATTATATATACTAACCTTTCTAGTTAATATATTTAGTATTATAGGCTACGCCCGGGTTAAGCCTACCTAGGCTTCTACCTAGGTTCACCGCCTTAGGGAGCTACCTAGGGCCTACCTAGGGCCTACCTAGTTGTTCCCTATAGACTAGCGAATCTCTACTAGAGAGGAAAACTTCCCCTTTTCCTCTTTAGTTTAAATAAATAGTATTATAATAGCCTCCTATTAAATAAACTTAGGTTTAACCCCTTATATATTTAAGCTTATTACTATAATAATAATAATAATAAGTTAAGCGCTACTCCCTATTAGTTAGTAAGATAGTCAATAGTAATATAGCTAAAACTTAAGATAAGCTATTATAAGCTAATTTAGTAGTAGTAATAGAGTCCCTCTAGTAATAGTTATAGGAGGTTAAGTAGGGGAATAGCTAATATATAGCTATATAAACCCCTATAAGTACTACTAGTAAGATATAAGTAATACTTAGTATAATATATTAGAAGCTACTACCCTTATTCCTAAAAGTTTTAAGTAAGTAGAAGGAATATACTACCTAAGTATGATAAATAAGATATAAGATTACTATAAATAAGGCGTTCTATAATATAAATATAGAGGTATAGTACCTTATTAACTCCTACTTAGATATTATACCCTAGTAGATAGTTTCTACTTTTTATAAAGCTAGGGGGGGTAGAGGAAACTATAACCCTAAGGACTTTATAGCTTACCTAGACTAGATATATAAAGACCTAAATATCTAGTTATAAGCTATAGCTTAACTATAGACCCTCTAATAGAAAGAGAATAAATCCCTAGTAACCTTCTTACTAAGATTTAAATAAATACTAGCTAATATAAGTAATAAAAACTAGCTAAGTTAAGTCTAGATCTTACTTTTAAAAGCCTCTCTTACCCCTAGGCTAAGGAATTAGCTAATTACTATTAACTTACTAGCTAATTATAATAGCTAGCTCTTAAAGGTTTAGAGTATTATATAGAAAGTAGAGCGCTAAAGGGTTTCTAGTAACTATTTAATAACTTACTAAAGACTTATTACTAAGAATACTAAGGGGGATACTTATATAACTAGAGGTATATATATCTTATAAGTTAAGGAGGTAAGATATTATAACTATTAAAACTCTAGGTCCTCCTTAGGTACCTCCCTAGTATAATACTAATAGCTTTAGAAGAGTATAAGAGACTCCTATACTTATTATACTTATAGAGTTAGAAGTTATATTACTTAGTACTACCCTAATAAAGAGGATTAACTACCTAGGGTTAGAAAAATAAAAACCTTAAAAAAGACCTAGTATATTATAAAGTAATAAATAATTACTAAATAGTAATTAACTTCTTAAAAGAAGATAAGGAGTTAGGAAAAGACTAACTCTAGAGCGAAATTAAGCCCTAGAGCTTATTAAAGTGGAGATATTAAATTAAAAAGAATATAAATAGGAATAACTAGCTAATAATAATCTTATTATTATTTAAATTAGAGTTAATAGAGGATATCTAGCTTATACCCTAATAAATACTAGGAGTAATACTTATATAATAATTAACCTTTCCCTAGCTTAATACCTTTACTTTCTATATATTAAGAAGAGATACTAACGTATAAAAAGGTATATACTAAGTAGATTATTACTAAGTAATGCTCTAGATATAGTAATATTTAACTTAGAACTAAGTAGTTATATTTAGTATATCTTTATATATATAATTAATAGCCTGGCCCCTAGTATCCTCTTAGGGCGCTCTTAAATAAAATAGAACTAGGTTATTTATAATATTATAGCTTACTAGATATATTATAAGAGGGGATATATTAAGTTATACTTAGAAGATGAAAAAGAAATACTGCTTATAAAAGAAATAAGGGCTATAAGGTTCCTTAATATACCCTTATTCTCTATTATTTACTAATACTTAGTAAGATAATAAGGTAAGTATTAGGAGGATACTAGGGAGGTACTAGTATAAGCTATTAGCCTTATTAATTTTAAGAAAGCCTTAAACCTAAGACTAAAGGAGGATTAATAATACTATTCACTAAGCTAGGTATTAGAGGGGTTCCCTAACTTATTTAACTCTAATAAGGCTTATTTACTACCCCCTAGGTAACTTAGGGTAGACTACTAAATTAACCTTATACTAGGACTAGATAAAAGGGAGCTATTACTCCCTTAGGGCCCCTTTTATAATATATTAAGAGAGGAGCTACTAGTACTAAAGAAGACCCTATAAGACCTCCTAGATAAGGGGTTTATTAAAACTAATAGCTTACTTACTAGGGTACTAATACTCTTTATAAGAAAACTAAGTAGAGGGATTTACTTCTATATTAACTATAAGGCCCTTAATATAATTACTAAGAAAACTTATTACCCCCTCTTATTAATCTCTAAGATACTATATTAAGGAAGTATAGCTAAGTAATATATTAAGCTAGATATAATAATAGCTTTTTATAAGTTAAAGGTAATAGAGGAGTATTAGGAGAGAACTATATTCTATACTTAATATAAGTTATTTAAATAAGTAGTTTACTAATTTAGCTTAACTAGCGCCCCTACTAGCTTCTAGTAATATATTAATAATACCTTATAGGATTTCCTTAATAACTTTATTACTACTTATATAAATAATATATTAATTTACTCTAATAGAATAAAAGAAGACTATAAGAAAAAGGTCTAGGATGTCCTCTAGAGGCTAGTAGATATTAGACTAAATCTTAACCTTATAAAGTACGAGTTCTTAGTTAAGAGGGTTAAATATATAGGGTTTATTATAATAATAAGAGAGGGTCTTTCTTATAACCCTAAGAAACTCTAGGTAATTACTAAGTAATTACCCCTTACCTCCCTAAAAGGGGTTTAGAGCTTCTTAAGGTTTATAAACTACTATAATATATTCATACTAGAGTATAGGGATTATCGTGATGCCTTTAGCATCGCCCATCCCTAGCGCGGCACGTAACTAACGTCGGCTCTAGAGCGACCTTTTTCTAGTGGTTATTCCTCTAACTATAGTTATAAGCGACTATATTATAGCTATTCTCGTTATAATAAAATAAGCTCTTTAGTAACTATAAATATAGCCCTATAGGACGTTTCTTAATAGTTATAAGCCTAGCTCTAACTAGACCCCTAATTACTATTTTAAAATAGGCTTTTACTACTAAAAGTACTTATTAAAACTTCCTCTCTCCTATTCCTTCTTTCCTCCTTATTATATACTATCCTCTATTACTACGAACGCTCTATTTCTAAACGATTTTCATTATAATATCTTTTATTATTACTATAGTAATATTATACTACTTAATTATATATAGGGACTTTACTACCTAGTATATAATAATCTAAGCTAAAGCCTAAGCTACTAGAGTCTAGAAGTATATTAACCTAGATAACCCTAAGGGATCTTTATACCTAGGTAAAACCTCGTTAGAAACCCTAACTCTTAATATATATATTACTAAGTAAAACTAGGATACTAATACCTAGTACCTATAGGAGAAGAGTGCTTATAATTAATATATCGCTCTATTTAACTAAGAGGCTTTATAAGAGGTTACTACTAACGCTACTTCTAGGACTATACCTAAGTCTACTACTAGGATATAGATAATAAAAAGATTATAAGTCCTTTAGCTTCTAGCTACCCTAGTTATAATTAATAAAAATACTATAGGTAGATAGGAATAATACCTAGAGTACTTTTATATACTCGCTATATAAGAATCTAAGTAAACTTATAAGGACTAAGAGTTTAAATAGATTAACTATCTAGTTATAGAGACTATTACTTATAATATTATTATGCCTATATATATAGAACTTCTTACTAAAAGGGATATAACTCTTCGTAGCCTTATTATTAATCTTAAATATTACTACGCTCTAAATAAGGCTAGTACTTTTATTACTATTTAAGAGAAGTATATCTAAGTCCTAGAGAAGGTAAATAGGAGTATTAATCCTAACGCCTAGATTAAGGATTTTAAGGGCGTTTATTTTTATATTACCTAGCTTAAGCTTCCTAAGGCAAGTAGTACCCTCGCTTTAAAAGCTTTTCTTTAAATAATAACTTATTACTTTATACCTACCTAGGCTAATATAGAGATTATAGATATCTTTAAATAGGAGCGAGTAGGGACCGTAGTCTCTAATATAAGCTAATATATAGATATATTTAAGGACCTCTTATATAAGGACGTACTCTACTTAAGATTATAAGGCTAAAGCGCTAGGGTCTTTATAACGCTAGCTAGCTATATAAATAAGGCTAACTTATTAAGCGTTCTTATAACTAGTATCCTATCTAGTAGTAAATAGTGCCTATATAGGTTAAGCTATTAATAGCTAAGTATTAATTATAACTACTTAGAAGCCGCTTTAACTAGATATTACTAGAAGGGTCCCTATATATTAGTAATAGATATATAAGCAGCTTAGATCTATAATTAGTTAACTAGTAACTTACGCTTTATTAATCTTTATATTAAACTTACTTATAAGGGCTAGCTATATACTATACCCTATAAGGGTAAGAACTATTAAAATAATAAGGGGGGTAATAAGGGTTCGTTTAAAAAATCTAACGCAGCCCCTAGCTACCCTACTAATATAATAATAATTGCTTTCTATATAGCCCTCTTAAATAAAGTTAAGGATAATATAGTTAACTTAGATAAAGAGTATCTAAGTATCTTTATAACCCCCTACTTAAGACCCTATATACTATATAAGTCTATAGTCCTAGATAACTATAGAGGGATATACCTTATAAATAATAAGTCCCTACTTATCCCCTCTATAATTAGGTATTATAATAGAGAATAGGTTAATTTCAGAATAGCTTTATATCTAATTATTATAAAGGGTATATAGACTATTAAGAACGCTCTTAATAGCTTAAAAGGTATAAATATAGAGGATTTTATACTTTATAATATAGGATATATAGAGAACTTTTATAATAATATTATCTTTAAAGCGCTACTTTAGAAGATACGTATCTAATATTTAGAGTATAACTATATACTTCGCTTTAGAACCTATAAGAATAGCGTTATAGTTAAGAAACTTATTAGGAAGGTAAACCTCGCTTTCTTTAAATATAAGCCTTATTCCTTATACTCTATTCCTAAGCAGATCCTCTAAAGTATTAATATTATTATTAATAATATAAACTACGTGCTTATAATATATAAGTATACCTCTTTTATACTACTACTAGACCGGAGCGATAATATAATATTTTTGTACCTCTAAAGTAGCTACCTTAGCTCCAAGGCTCTAGAGTAGCTAGCATATACTACTTAGGGGGTGAGAATTAAAAGCCTAATACGCTTATAGTGCTAATACTACGTAGTTATATATATTAAATAGGTAATTTCGAGACGAATATTAGAAGATAAGGTAATACGCTCTTCCTATAGGATCGCGTGGGATCTATTTAATTACTCTAAAGGCTTTAACTAGAACTAGTAGCTCCTTATTATTAAGGATAAATATAATAGTTAGCTCTTTATATTCCTATATATTAATACGACCTATAGTAGTATTATACTCGCTCTATATACCTTTAAGTAATAGGTATCTTAATAGAAGGGACTTTCTATTTATAAGATTAGATAAGACGTCGAGAGGTTAGTAATTTTACTTATAGGCTATATAGGATATAAGGATTAGACCTATACGGAAGGAATAGAGGTTAAAAAAACCCCTCTATATATAAAGGAACTAAATAGCAGAGGGGAGTAGGCTAGTTAGGAAGTTATAACTCGAATAATTAAAATACTTTTTATAGCTAGGTTACCTAAAGAATTATAGGCTAAGATAATACTAGTAGTAACGACGCTTTATAATATAAGCTTACTTAAGCGCTATAACTAGTATTCGCTACTATAGATTAAAGAGGAGTAGTTCTACTAGTACTTTTACTAGTAGTAACCTAATAACGGAGCAACTCTAACCTGCGACCTTCGCCCTTACTAGGGATATATATATAGTTATAGCTACTATATATACCCCCTTAAGAGGGAATAAGAGAGAGGAATTAATAAGAGAGACTTTAAGGTAGTGCTATAGGGATATATTAGATACTTAGTAGGATATATTCTAAATACCTATAACCTATATAGGGTCTAGATCCCTATGTTATTGAGCTCGGAATTACGCCGCAGCCCCTTCGCAAAAAGACTATAACAAATTCACCTAGTTTGCAGGTATAATTCGGGAAATACTATATAGGTATTTTAACTTATACCCTCTATTAGTTAAGGAAAATAATATAGGAACTCTATACGTTCCTACTACTCGCAAGTAAACCCTCTAAATATTACTATATAAAGTCAGACGCGCGCTGCACTAGGGCTAATTATATCGGAGCTAAACGGGCTACTAAGGCTCTCGTGGCCTAGAAAAGAACTCTAACTTATAAAGCTATTATATAAGATAACTTCTTAACCTAAAAGGTTAACCTTCTAGTAAGGTACTAAAAGTAAACGCTACTATATAAGAGGTAACTCCTTAATTAAAGAGGTCTTTCTTAAGAGGTTCTTATAGCTAGAAGTATAAGAAGCTCTGCTACTATAAGTAGGGCTTTATACCTCTCCCTCTTCCTTATCCCTTAACTATATTAGTACTAGACCTTATATATAAAAACGCTAAGCCTACGCGAGGTATACTCTTTAATACTAATAACGTGCGAGAGCTCGCTAGAGAGTTTAGTATTAATATAATTAATAAAACCCGCTCTTTCTTTAACTACTCCGTTATATATAGAGAGTATATTATTAATATAGCCCTTAAGAGAGCTCTTATTAATACCCCTAGAGGGAATACTTATTATTATATTATAGCTAAGTAAGTAGATTTAGTAGTAGAAGCTAGGTAGGTTATTATATACCCTATAGAGTAGCCCTTCTTCGACTAGGTCCTCTATACTATTAAGGTAGAGGCGGCCTAGGCCCCTTAGGGGAACGTTAGTAAGTACGGCTTGCGCTAATTATAATATAGAGAGAGCGTTGCTAATAATAGCATAGTAAAGATAGTAATAACTTCTAGCGGACGAAGCGGTAATAGAGGCGGTATTTAATAGCAGTATAGGTAGTATATGAGAGGAAAAGTTAATAGTTTTATAGTTTAAATAATTAAAAACCACGTTATTATTAATATAAAGTTAAAGATCGTGAGGCTATTAATAGGCACGTATAAGTGCGGCTATAGTTAGGAAAGGTAGTTAGTAAGATCACATAACCGAAGGCTATGTATTATTAGGAGGCGCGGAGTTAGAAGGTCTATTACACTTGAGCAGGTAAAATCACTATGCAGTGGCCAGAGGCTATCCCTATGTTATAAATAGTTATTATTATATAGAACGTGATATTTAATAAATAAACTTTCTATATAAAGGATAAGGTAAAAGAGGCTATCTTAGAAGACGTTATTTATAAGATAGTAGAAGAGATTAAAAAGCTTATATTATAAGTTAACTTTAAACTTTAGATCCTAGGTGTTATAGATAAGGATAAAGCTATATTAATACTTATAACTAAATACTTACTTATACTAACCCTCGTTCTTATAACTAAGTCTCTAAATAGAAGAATCCTAAAACTTCTAAAGGGATAGGTAAGTTAGAAGGGGGGGTAGCTATTATCCCCCGATCCTATGCTAGAGCTATATAAAAGCCTAGCTCTAATAAATAGAGTAGTAGGTATAAATCGGGGAAGTTAATACTAAAGGGGAACGGATTAAGAATTATATTACAGTTAAACTACTCCCTACTTTATAATATATTTCTAGAGTAGGTAAGAGTAATAAGAACGAACCTTTAGATAGGAGCCTCTTAAATCTACTAGTATAGCTATACTAGGATAGAGAAGAGAGGGCTAATACTAAATAGAGGTATAACTAGGTATATAACTAGGAGGACTATAGCTAAACTTATTAAAGCTAATAACTATATAATCTACTACCTAGTAACTTATAATTAGGAATAATAAAGAGCGAATCCCGCTCTAGTTACTAGTTCTTATTATAGCACTATACGGAGCGGGAGTAGATATCTAGCTTCTTTAAGACTTTTATACCTAATTAGTAGAAGGCCTTTTTAAAAGCTAGTATAGGGTACTATACGCTCTATAGCTATATTTATACAGGTATTTATAGTATAAAGCCCGCTTATATAACTATAATAATCTATAAATGTCTTATTACTAATAACCTTACTAAGCTACTATGCTTTTAGGAGGAACTTTTAAACCTCCTATAAGCGCTCTAAACTCGCTTTAAAGAAGTAGCTAAGGTTAAGATAGGTAAATTATAATAGATAGATATATAGCGCGTTATTAATTAAGAGATAATAATAAAGAGACTAATCCCTTTAAAGTAGGTATTTACTTATAAATTTAATAAGGATAATATCCTTAACTAGTATAAAGTAAGGATCTGCATTCGAGGCGATTAATAAGAGAAGTCGCCCCTCGAATAGATTTATATAGTAACCCTCGCTACTAATACCTTTAGGGTAATAATAGTAATTACTATATAATTCGACCTCGAAGTTAAATAATTTAATATTATTAATACGTTCCTAAACGCCTCTTAGGACCTAAATAAAGACCTAATTATGGCCTCTGGCCACTGCATAGTGATTTTACCTGCTCAAGTGCAACAGACCTTCTAACTCCGCGCCTCCTAATAATATATAACCTTCGATTACGTGATCTTGCCGACTACCTCTCCTAACTATAGCTGCACTTATATATGCCTATAGCCTCACGATCTTTAACTTTATATTAATAATAACGTAGTTTTTAATTATTTAAACTATAAAACTATTAACTTTTCCTCTCGTATACTACCCGCGCTACTACTAAATACCGCCTCTATTACCGCTTTATCCGCTAGAAGTTATTACTATCTTTACTATACTATCGTTAGTAACGCTCTCTCTATTAGTCGGCATAAGCTATACTTACTAATATTCGCCTAGGCTGCTTAGGCTGCCTCTACCTTAGTAATATAGAGGACCTGCTCGAAGAAGGGCTACTCTATAGGGTATATAACGACCTACTAAACTTCTACTACTAAGTTTACTTACTTAGCTTTAATACTATTACGCCTTATAGAATCCCCTATAGGGGTATTAAGGTAAGCCCTCTTAAGGGCTATATTAATAATATGCTCTCTATATATAGCGGAGTAGTTAATAAAGGAGCGGGTTTTATTAATCGTATTAAGGCTAAACTCTCTAGCGATCCCCTCTACGTTATTTATATTAAAGGGCGTGCCTCGCTCGGGCTTAGTATATTTATATGCGGGGTCTAGTGCTAATATAGTTAAGGATTTATCGTGGGTTATAGGTATACCTAGGACTTTATAAATAAGGATAAGGATAAGGGAGAGGTATAAGGCCCTGCTTATAGCAGTAGAGCTTCTTATACTTCTAGCTATAAGAACCTCTTAGGAAAGACCTCTCTAGTTAAGGAGTTACCTCTTATATAGTAGCATTCGTAGTACCTTTAGTACCTTACTAGAAGGTCGACCTTTTAGGTTAAGGAGTTATCTTATATAGTAGCTTTTATAGCACCTTGCTAGAAGGTTTAGTAAGGGCGTTTCTAGGCTACGAGAGCCTTAGTAGCCCGTTTAGCTCTGATATAATTAGCCCTAGTGCGGCGCGTATCCAACTTTATATAGTAATATTTAGAGGGTTTGCTTGCGAGTAGTAGGAACGTATAGGGTTCTTATATCATTTTCCTTAACTAATAGAGGGTATAGGTTAAAATACCTATATAGTATTTCCCGAATTATACCTGCGAACTAGGTGAATTTGTTATAGTCTTTTTGCAAAGGGGCTGCGGCGTAATTCCGAGCTCAAAGACCTAATTATTTATAAGTTACTAGATAGCTTTAAGTAGCTTAGAAAGTATATTAAACTACGCTATATACTCTATAGGCTAAGGGATATACTATTACTCTAGTATAAGGAGTTCTCCTTAACCCTTTAGCGTCTAGGCCTTATACCTATAAGCAAAGACCTATATCTCTTCTAGTTAACTAAGAAGAGGGTTCTTATTATCTTCTATATAAATAACTTCCTTATCCTATTTTATAAGAACTATAAAGAAGTAGTATAGAGAGTAATTACTAGCCTAAAGGAAGTATATAAGTTAAAGGAATAAGGCCTAGTTAAGTACTATCTTAGAATTAGGTTATTTATAACTAAGCTATATAAAAGATATACCTTTAATATAACTAATATATTAAGTAAATTATAAAGAAGTTTAATTTATTTAACTTAAGAGCGCTAGTAACCCCCCTCCTAAACTAACTACTCCTAAAAAGTAAAGTAGTAGTAATATTATTAGAAGTAAAGAGTTTCTAAGAGAAGATTAGCTCTATACTCTATATTATTATTATAATCTAACTTAATATTACTTCTATATACTCCCTACTCTTAAGATTCCTAACGAACCCTGCTCCTTATTACTAGGCTACTACTAATTAGGTTATATAATACCTATATTATACTTATTACCTCGCGATATGCTTTAGTAACTCGGGCGGTAGATAGGTATTACTAATTATAAGTAACGCTTAATTTATAGATAATAAGGAGATATAGAGGTTATCTTAAGGGTATATAATCTCGCTCTTTAGAGGACTAATCTAGTAGAAAGCTATTTAATAAGCTATAGTTATAATATTAATAATAGAAGTAGAGCTTCTAAGCCTAGAATATACTACTAAGGAGATAATCGCTCTTTAGAGGCTATTTAGGGATATTACTCTTAAACTTAGCGATATCTAGAAGATTTATTATAATAATTAATAAATAATTCGCCTTATAGTAGGTAAAAAGGAACGGATTTTAACTAAGCTATAGTATATTAATATTAAGAATATATAGCTATAATAAGAATATGCTAGGGGATTATTTAGTATAGTATATATACTAACGAATAATATACTAGCTAATAGTCTTATAAAGGTTCTTAACTATAAGGAATTCAAATAGTTCTATTCGCTCCTTAATCTAAAACATATATAGAGAATAATAATAATAAACAAGGGATACTCTAAATAAGTATAGGAGGGCTAGGAGCGCCTAATTTTGAATTAATTTATAGCTTACTAGCTAGGGAGCTTAAAGTTACTCCTATAGGAGTAAAAGGAATACGATCTACCCTAAAGAGCTACCTTAAAACGCTAATTTTCTACTACCGAACCTTAGAGGATTTGCTCATACTAATCTATTAGGATATTATATAAGGGTAGTAATACCTCTAGTAAATATATATTTATAAGACTCTTAATTATATAGTATACTATAGTAGCTATATTACTAGTAGGTAGATAAGGTATAGGTATACCTTTGCTAACTACTAGGGTTCTAAATAGAACTAGGGTAAGAGATAGAGCAACGACGTTATATATACTAGAACCGCTTATTACCTCAGGAGCCCTGCCTAAACCCTTATTATTATTACTATTCTTTATTACTATAATATCCTCCTTTTAGGTAGTAATAGCCTTGCGGAGTATAGCTCTCTAATAAGCAAGGTTTTATAAGTTATATTAGAAAATAGTTATAGAAACGAAGCGCGTATAGAACCTTATTTTACTAACTACTAGGTTATCTAAAGTCTTAGCTTTAGTATATTAGTAGGCTATAATAGCAATAGGGGCGCTTATCTATTAATAAGGTACCTTACCCTTATAATAGTAATTATACTTACCTACTATACTAAGCGAGTACTTTCTATCTAATAAGCCTAAGAGCTTACTTAAAACGTATTAAAAGTAGTACTTACTAAATAGGGGTACTTACTCTACCTCTATACCTTTACTAAGGGGAGGAGGGCTAGGAGAGGGCTCTAAACTACTCTTGCTAGTACCCTCCTCCTTATTTATCTCCTTAGGGATTATAATAATAATAAGGTTAGTAATATTCTAATATATAGTTATAATAATAAAGGGAGTATAACTTACTAGGAGCTATCCTCTTAAATTACTTAGGAGAGTAACCCTAGGGCCTCTTAAGCTATAAACCCTTACCCTTAGAGCTACCCTCTATAGGTTACTTCTACTTCCTTCTACCTACTATATAATATATTAATATATTATATATTAATAATAGGAAGGAATAATATATATATAACCTTATTATTACTCTCTAGGGGAGGAGGGCACGCCCCTCTACCCCTAGCTTTATTCTTACTTTTAGTAGCACACGCCTTCTCGAGGGCTATAGCCTAGCTAGTTTTCTTTTTAAGAGGTATCTATAAATATATTAGTATATTGTAATAGCTTTAAGATCGTTATGCGATATACGTATATATATACGCGCGCGCGTGATAAGGTTATTATTAGAACTAAAGTTAGGTATATATATAGTTATTATATTATATATAGGGAAGAGTTAAGAAGGTAGGAGGGTAGCTAGGTTATTTTATTTAGAGTTAATATAATAGCAGCTACCCTGCTTAAGCTAATAAGAGATAACGGATTCTATTACTATTAGTAAGAGTTAGTAAATAAAGGGTATTATAATAATAATAGCGATAGTTATAAAGGTAGAAAACTACGACTATTTATGCTTCGCCTATACCTTATATAAACGACGTTACTTTATTATCTCTTTTATAAATAGACTTATTAATAGGTTATTTATAGATATATTGCTTTATATTTAGGTATTTTAAGGGATACTACGTAGTTAGGCGCTTTTCTAGCTACTATTACGTCTAGGGGGGTATATTATAAGACTTTTAGTATTACCCGTTCCTAGCGTAGTATATAACTAATATTAGCTCCGGAGCGACCTTTTTCTAGGGGTTGTTCCTCTAATTATAGTTATAAGCGACCACGTTATAGCTATTCTCGTTATAATAGAATAAGCTCTTTAGTAACTATAAATATGGCCCTATAGGACGTTTCTTAATAGGGATATAATTAAACTACTTATAGAGCTTATTAAGAAGAATATAATATTCTAATAGGGAGATAACTAAGAATAAGCCTTCTTATAGCTTAAATAGCTTTTTAATACCTAGCTAGTACTTTATTAGTTTAATCTAGAAGATAAAATTATTATTAAAACTAATTATTTAGGATTTATATTAAGAGAGGTACTCTTATAAGTTAACCTAGAGGGTACCTAGTATCTTATAGCCTTCTACTTATAAAAGCTCTTACTTATAAAGTATAACTACCCTATTTATAATAAAGAGCTCCTAGTAGTTCTTTCTTATTTATATATATAAAGGGTAGAGCTATATAATATAACTACCTTTAAAGTATTAACTAATTACTAGGAGCTTAAATACTTTATAAAGAAGTAGTGCTTTATAAAATACTAGAGCTAGTAAGTAGAGGAGCTATCCTAGTATAACTTTATTATTAAATACCGCTCTAATAAGGAAGTAGTAGCCCTTGATACCCTCTCTTATAGAGAATAGGATATATTATAAGGGTAGGATAATAAGTAGAAATAAGGGAGGGTCTTATAGCTAATACTAGACTATACCTACCCCTATAAAGACCTTATAGCTAGCCCCTTAGTAAGGAGAAGTTAGAAGAGCTATACTGATTTCTTAAATACTATAATCTTTAATAATAACCTTAAACTATAAGCGCTATAGCTAGAAATTATATAGAAGGATATAATATATAAAGTTATATATTATATAGTTACTTACTAGCTTTAGAGCTTCTTATTAGATATAAAAGCTAAGGTCTAAATTAATAAGTATAGTATTAATAGTTAGAGGAGGCTAATATTTAGAGGGAAGCTATAGGTACTTAGCGGGAAGGATAATAATAACTTACTAGGGGAGCTCTATATAAAGATTATCTAATAGAGCTATAAATTAAGTATAACTACTTACTTAAGCTATAATAATATACTAGAAATAGCAAGCTAATAGTTTTACTAGCTAGGATAATTATAAATAATATAGAGATTTATAAGGAATTATAATATCTATAGAGGGATATATATCTAGAAGTAAGCTAAGAGGGGTTTCTTAAAGCCCCTACTAGTACTTACCTAGTTATACTTAAACCTCTTAATAGATTTTATTATAAACTTATTATTTATAAAAAATAATACTAGTTAATACTTATAAGTTATTATAAATAGGCTAGGTAAGTTAGTAATATTAGAGGAGATAGGTATTATAGAGATAGAAGCTTATACTTACTAGTTCCTTATTTCTTATTTCTAGTTCTATAGGTTCTTATATAATATTATTAGTAGTTAAAGGTCTAATTAGGTAAGCTACTTCTAAGCTAAATTCTACTACTTTATTAGTATAAAGAGACTATTAAGTATTATATAATACCTATAAACTAAAAGCAATACTAAGAGGTAGAACTAGGAGATATAAGCTATCCTATAGGTATTTATAACCTAAATATAGGATAACTAGGGGTAGCTCTTACTTACTACTTAGCTAGCGCTTTATAATAGGGTTAGTAATATAACTAGGCTCTCGCTATCCTTCTTAGAATATAGGTACTATACTAACCCTATACTTATTATAAATAATATAGTATAGGAGACCTCCTCTAGGGATATAATAGCTACTCTCCTAGTAATAAGATTATAAGAGGTAGTAGACTTTATCTAAGTAAGTATTATAATAGCCTAGTAGTATAATAAAGAGAATATAAACTAATATAGGATACTTATAGAGAAGTATTAGGTTGGTAATAAGGTTTAGCTTTTAATAGCTAACTATAGGAGCCCTAGGCTTAGTAAGAAGCTATTATAGTTATATTATAAATATATTATAATAAGAGTCCTAAGCTTATATATTATTTGTAAGAATACCGAAGGTATATCTTAAAAGTTCTATAATAATCCTATAAGGTTTATACAAACCTTAATAAATAACTACTATATAATATCTCTTTAATAACTATAAAAGTATTTCCTTCATGGAATAAATACTTTAAAAA